>PNEQ01104760.1:0-22099 GCA_003012365.1 Medauroidea extradentata
GAAACCTGGAGACCATTACCACTGATAAATTCTATTACAATATAAATTACAAAACCAGGAACACGTAATAAAATAACACGGCTCGAGGTGTCTACGGCCAAAGATACTTAAGTATACATAGACAAACAAACGTCAATATTCCTAAACATAAACAAATCAGGCGGATATATACAAATAATCAATTGCTATGTTACAATACACATATAAAAATTTCATCCTGGCAGTTTTAACACTTATATATCATCGTTTGTATCGGACTTTTTCTGTTGCAATGCACCAAACAGATTTCTGGATATTTGTCCCTGAAATAGCACATATTTCGTTGTCAAAATAAGCACAAATGAAGCAAAATAATTTTTTTGCTAGCAAATGGTACTTTATTTTTAAAAAACGCTCTGACTAAATTGTGTATCGTATGACTGTACACAGTCTCAAATTTTTCAAAACATTTAGTTAAAATATTTAAGTTATTTGCAATTGTTTGAAATAAACGAAAGATCATGACCTTAGGGCGCGGTATAACGCAATTTTCACCATCATTATTTAATTTTTTATTTGTATCACATATACTTTTTTTATTTAAGACACAAAATGTGACTAAAATTGGCACTAATGAAATTTTTTTTATCTTTCATAGTTTTCGCGTAATGGCTTGTTAAAGTCATATTATGCATGTTTCCGTTTTAACGACTACACTAAAACCAACTGATATACCATGCTAAAAAAAATCATAGTGGATAAATACATTGCAGACTACAATTACATGCTCATAAAATTAAAGAATAGAAATTATTTGAATTTTAAAAACATGCTAAATCTAAAAATTAAAATTTTAAAAATTTAATAATTTTTGAAAAATACAAAAGATTTTTATTCATTAATTTTATGAGCATGACATTGTAGCCTGTAATATCTTTATCCACTGTGATTTTTTTAGTTTGGTATATCTGTTGGTTTTAGTGTAGTCATTAAAACGGAAACATGCAAAATATGACTTTAACAAGCCATTACACGACTATGAGAGATAAAAAAATGTCATTAGAGCCAAATTTAGTCACATTTTGTGTCTAAAATAAGAAAAAAATATCTGGTACAAATAAAAAATTAAAAAATGCTGATGAAAATTGCGGTAGACCGCGCCCTTGTAATGTCTACTCTCTTTTTGACGATAATATATAACGCACGTTATATCTGTATATCTATGAAAAGAACACACACTTCAAACTATATCACTACTGTTTTAAAAATTCAGCACGTTTATTAGAAACATTACTTTCTGGCTTCCCAAAACGGCCGAAAAACGGCTTTTTCAGACTGCCGTATCTGGAAAATTAACATTCGGATTCGAAAAATACAACAATAAAAAGAGTGTTAGACTTTGAACTACGCTGTACATAAATAAAATAATGTGGTCACCGCTTAAAAACCCATAGGATAAAGGATAATAGTAAATCACTTCACAAATTTCATTCCATAAGCATTCCATATTTCATTTTATATATCATTTTTAATCTGTCCTTTTTTTAAAAAGAAAACCTACTAATGACATTGCACATGGTATTCTCGCAATTTACTGTACCGAAATTCGTGATCAGATTTGTAAAGTTATGGAGCTAACGTAGTTTTTGCCACAGAATCAAGTGACTAATATTTATTAGATTTCAGGAAGTTATTAAATACCAACTTAAACAAAAAACTGCGTACATAAATGTTTATAAAGCATTAGTTAAAGTTTTTCTGACAATTATGGTCTGCTACATGTGTAAATTAACACTTAAGCCGACCTAAATTTTTTGCACACAAACCCGTAAAGTGACACACGAGATTCTAAATGAGAAAATCAGTCACAACTTAAGCAGTATCGAGTAACGCAATGATCTTAATCATTCAGTGTCAGAAAACGTGGTTTTGTTAAAATGGTAACGTAAATGAGTCAGACGTTATAATGAGAGAGGTACCACACTGGCAACACAGCGTACTTCCATTCTAAAGGGTCAGCGATACAGCCATAAAGATGATGAATTCCAGTGATTAATAAATTCAGCGAATGCTGTAACGGTTTTTAACTATATCACATGCTAATTCCTTGGTTACTTTCCTCCCTGCATAAGACCTTGGGTTTGTCTCAAATTGCTTCGATATCAACGAAAAGGTCCTCTAACCACATTATTGCACCGTAACGAGCCCAGACCTCGAGCCGCTCACGTGGGACCCGCACACTTCTTCCTCTGCCCTCTTTCTAACGGTGAGTTAGCAATTGGAAAGTTAAGATGGCGTAGTATATAAATAAACGCCAAGTCCTACAATTGAGATCTACATTTTTTAAACGTCAATATATAGAATAACTACAAAACAGCAATCCTTGATGGTTATATTTGCCAACTTCATGAGCAAACATTTACCCAGAATGATGCATTTGCTAAGAGTGATATCTTTCGCCGCAATTAAATGTACGAGATTTCGGCTTCAGAAATTGTTCTTCAAGTATGCGTTACACGAGAAACATTTTTGCTGAGAAAGTTGGCAAAAACCATTGTCTGGAATTGCTGTTTTTTTTAAATTTTTTTTTTCAGATTGGCTTCGAGAAACCTACAATTCTAAACTGATGTTTTTAGCGCTGAATTATATACGACGCACTCTTAAGCATTAATTTATGCGTTTTGACGTATACAGAAGATATGGAAGTGCGTTATTCAATGCAAGTGTTCCCAATGAAACTTAACAACTCGTGTGCGTAGGTGGGGTTTCCTTAAGCGTTGAACGAAATAGTTGTATTTTATATCTCACGTAAATGTGCTGGGGAAGCAGCCAATATGGACTTCACAGTCCATCTACTACACAGATAAATAACATTGACGGTTAAAACTAATAACAAAGCTAGATCTATAAGTTTTCCATACATATTCACCGATCGCTGTTTAAATTAAAATACTAAATACGATAATTGGCAGAAAACCAGTCAAACAATGACTTACCGAAAATATGTAGTTCACGTCACTGTCTTCTGATGGCGGTGTTGTCGCTTGTTTCATTGGCTGGAATTATGACTATTTTATTCTGAACATTTTTTACTTAACACGTGTTCCCTCGTGCGCCACAAACGCTGACTACATTATTCTCAAAGCTTAATTTTTACATTGTAAACCCACCCTAAGTGTGGCGCTTGTATATCACAGCGCGGAAAGGGGTGTCCGATTGACTGAGCCGTTGGAATTTACGTTGCTCGGTGACACAACATAAACTTGTTCAAGATGATTACGTACAAGAAAACCCGCCAACAGGAAACTTCTGGATGCTTCTCTCGCTATAGCTGTTGTGAGTGCGGGAACTATCTGGAAGAGGTCACGTTCGCTATAAATATGGCGTATGTTTGCCGACTGAGCAGTGCTTTACTTGGACGTTGGAGCCGGTTTTTGCGAAGTTCACGGAGCGGTGTGACAGCGATCGACGAAACGACGGGGTGACGGGGATTGACATGCTATGAGGAGGAACGAGGGTGCAGTTAAGCTGTCAACGACGGACAACATCGAATTGGCGAGAAGAGTGTGACGGTGGGAATGTTGATGAGAGCAGAGAGTGTGTGTGAAAGGTCAATAATTTGTGCGACTAACTAGGCGGTCAGACAAAGTTTAGTTTGAAGCACAGAGAATGGGACTTTTAAGTGTGCCTCTTTTTAGAAGATAATTAAGTGTTAGTAACTGACCTATATTTAGAACGACTGTTTCATAGACAAGGACTGTTTGTGTTCTGAAATATTGCAATTAACTCGCTGTGTCGTGTAGGTATTCAGGTACTATACACATTAAGTGCTGTTATTGCGTAACGGAATGGGAACAGAAGATTTCGAATGTTTGTTTATAGTTTCACAGGTAACTTCTGGATAAGATTGTAAGTAAACTAGGGAGTAATATTTATCAACTTTATTTATAGTTTAACGAGTCCTCCATCCTCCCCTTTCCAAATACCAATAGCGAAAGTAAAAATATTTATGTTAATTTTTTGACATTTATGTGCAAGGCCATACTTTAGACTGCTGATACGTCAGAGGAGACCTTCAACTGTCTTAGTTCCTATCATCTGTCGTGTTAACACGAAACTCTGCAGCTGGGGAAGCCACGATATATATTATCTCTCTCTTCTCCTGAGCGCGTGCTGTCAGCTGGTCGAGATATGCACAAGTTTAGGGTCGATAAGATGCAGGCCAGGGTGTTACTCCCATCTCACAGGGACGTGGTGGGATATGTATTGGGAAACGGTAGGGAGAGACTCGTCGGTGACTTCACGTCGTGTTTTATTCATGTATCTGTAGTCCACGGGATCACGGACAGCAGGCAAATCGTAAAGAGTTGCCACGACTCGAGGAAGGGATAACTTCGAGTCTCGCTGGTGGTTCGAGCCAATCGCGGAAGAAATCACCGTGTCAAATGGAGGAATATATGCCCCACCACCAATAAAAAATGCAATGGTTGTTTTCCTCAGTGGTTGCACTTAAGAGGGAAGTTTACTTAAAATAGTGTTTATGATTAAATTTCTTAGTATCATAAATACTGTGATAATTATTAAAAGAAAGTTAAGTAGGAAATAGCAAACGTGTTAAAAGTTATTCAAAGATCATGTTTGTTTACATTAGTTACTGTTTTGATCTGTGTAATCGTAATTATATGTAATTATTTACTGATATCAATCTCACACTAGTAAATATACATACAATTCAGCTCACTTATGATAAATACTTGGTTAAATATTGCTTTCG
Organism: Medauroidea extradentata; assembly: GCA_003012365.1. NCBI lineage: Eukaryota > Metazoa > Arthropoda > Insecta > Phasmatodea > Phasmatidae > Medauroidea > Medauroidea extradentata. The sequence continues at coordinate 4,754 of PNEQ01104760.1, forward strand.
CTCACTATATGTTCTGAATTTCTAAATTGATTCTTAAAAATTAGCTATAAGTTAGCAAACCGAAAATTAATAAATCCAGGGAACCACAACCTTAAGGCACTGCCTGACAAGGTAGCAGCTAAAGTGTTTAAATGACTGTGTCATCTCTTTTGTTATAAATATAAACTTTCGTATATTAATTAAGGGCGTGATGTATTACCGGCAATGTATCTTTATATAAATATCACATTTAAGATTAGATGAGTATTATTAGACTAAACTGCTAGTAGGATTATGCTTTGTCACATAACAGTAAGTAATTATTTTCTTACATATTTAAAAACATTAATTATTTCATAATAATGTGTTGATGTTTCTAATATAATGTGTGTAATGAAATGCGAGGTAATTACATAGTCAATGTTAAAGTATTTTCGAATAATTTTAGTCGCCAGTTTTGAATCATAAAGAAATGAACAAATGTTTAGCATGGTATGACACTGTTACATAAAAGACGAATTAGTGTAAAAAATATATTTTCCGACATCATAAGATTAAAGACAACAATTTAAAAAAACATCAACATTACATTTCTCAAGTAATACTGTTAAATTGAGGAGACTTGTCAGATTTTGTTTTCAGTATTAATTATAATTTTTATTTTATCTGTTGGATTAAGATTCCTCATAAATATTATAAGCGCATAACATTTTTCAGATATTCTTTATGTGACCGTATTTATTTACATGTAAAATATGTTTGCTCTGAAAGGGTTACATTCGAATTTTGTCATTTTTAGTTAAACTCCGTAGCTGCTAGAACCGCAAGTGCGCAACGCTGGATTGGTCGCGAGACAGCTAGTGACACGCCTCTTCATCGCTGCCCCCTCCCACCCTCCCCAAAAGACCAGACCTTACTCCGTGCGATTTTTTTTCTGTGTGGGTGCATAAAAGATCATGTGTTTCATCCACCATTTCCGGCTACCATTGTTGACCTCAAAACGAGAATTACGGACGCCATCCAAACCGTAACACCGGTTAAGTTGGCAGGAGTGGGGAATGGATTTGCGTATCTCGTAGATATGGTTCGGGCTGCTCGTGGTGGACACATTGAACATTTATGAATAGGTGGTAAGAAATTCCATTCTTCCACGGTTCATTTGACTGTTCAACCTATACTGTGGATTGTTTGATTTTGGTAATGTAGTCACTCAAAGTTGGGGTATTATTTTGTGATCATAATTTCATTTAACCGTTACTCTCGTCTCTAGTATTAACCAATAAATTATGATTAAGAACCTACTTCTGGGTAAAGCCAAACTCTAACCTGGGTAAAAAAAAATGTCTTAAATGCATGCGTTATAACATTCCTTGAAGACGCCGGATTCTGAAAAATGAGCTAAAATCTAATACATTAGTGGATTCGTGTAATAATCTATTTTTTTACTTAGTCGGAAGGTTCAACAGTCGTTTTTGAGAGCTGGGGAGTTTTTTCTTCTGCGTGATATTGTCGTCTGCATATTTCCATTGAAAATTACTTGAGAAAGTATTTTTTTTTTTTTTTGCCCCTTTGCGGTTGGTTCAAATTTATACCCTATTTTTACACTGCCTCTTCGAGATTTAATATTCTTCAGCCAACGCGTGTCTTTCTCGTTGGATTAAAGAGTTTTTATGTCTATCCAATGCAACTAAATCTTTTAAGATTTTTATTTATTGGTTTCTGAGGAGATATGTCATACATTTTCGTAATAAACTACAGCGTCAAAAAAGTGGGTCGTAGAATAGATATTCATGACACTTTTGAGCTTACGGAACAAATGTTAGCAATCAAAAATTTAAATTTAATTTTTATATTGGTAGCTAGACATAAGACCCAAATATCACAAATTAGTTCATTGAATGTGTTTGTTTCTACAGCAATACCCACGCTTACATAAAATTATTGGTGTATTCCATAATAATATTTAGTTAAACCACGCTATGGAATCATTTATTGTTTATAACAACCTTATAAGTACAATTTGACGCAGAAAACTATTTTTAAAAGATACTTAATTTTTTAAAATCACACATTCTTTGGTGAACCGAAGATAAACATTTTGCAGAGACAACATGAAGACAATTTTTACAAGATTCTTCATTATCCGTATACTCATAGTCTCGCTGCTTTAAATCGTTACTTTGACTAGAGCAGCATTTACTAATTATCTTAACTACGACTCTGAACGAACGATGTGAAGTGTTTTTCAACTATTCAATTACGTCTTTGGAGGCCCACCTAGCTCGAATACCATCTTGTCTCAGAATTACTGAAAGATTATTTTGCGCAAGACACACACTATGTGGTCGCGCTTGGAATAGGTTATAATAGGAGCCAGTGATTTGTGGTGCAAGTAATTTTGCACCAATTTGTTTCAATGTCTTTAGTGCACATCTCCATCTCTGATTCATGGTCATTGATAGGATGTTGTTAAGTCTAAGCGTCTCGGGGACGTACCCATAAACCACAGACGTGTTGTATCACGAACACCTAGCTTTGATAGGCACAGTTAAATGAGCGACGCATTTGTACTAATATATTCTGCCAATAATCATGAAGCAGAGCGGCATATGTGTATGTAAAGCATTAAAACAATTTATTGCAAATTTGTTTTACCGAAAAATCACTAGCTATAGTTATTATTTGTACTGCTAATAATACATAAAAATAAATAAGTATAAGAGATTCTCAGTAAAATATTTTGTATATACATTTTTATTAAATTAGAATTGCAGTTATGGATTGTTAAAGTCATACGATGATACCGTTTAATATTCCACTATAACCCTGTATAAAAATTCTTTGTTTCAAAGCCGTAATATTTGTTGTACAGTATAAATCAAAACGGTTTGTTTGAGGGAACAATGTAATATACATGTTCTTTAACATGTTTGCACAAAATTGGTTTTATGCGTTAAATGCAATTTGTAAACACTGACAAAAATGGATACTAATTTGTTCCTGCTAGTGTTTACAAATTGCTTTTTACCAACTAATGTAAATTTAGGGCAGAAATATTATAGAACACATGCATTAAATTGGTTCTTCAAACAAACATTTTTGGATTTATACTCCAAAACAAATATTAGGACTTTAAAACAAAGAATTTGTACACCAGGGGTATAGTGGAATCTTAATACTGAGTATATTCTCTTTAGATCCATCTCTCTCTTGAATGAATGATATACACTTTACTACTGGATATATTCGCTTTAGATGAAGCTCACTCTTGAAAGAACTCCTCTGGTAACAAATGACAAAATGTAGCACAGTAGCGAAGTGAAGAAAGAGATGTCTCTTCCCGCTGGTGCAAAGGAGAAGCTGCGTAACAGTTTTGGAGAAGAATTTATCTCTCTTTCCTTTGCGGACACTCTATAGACGAGGAGGGCTTGAGGGAAGGGGAGAGGGTAGAGGCAGAGAAGTGTTTAGCTCCAGGTTTTGGTCCAGTCCGAAACTTGCGTCGATTCATCTTCGCGCGGACCTCACGCCGGCTGTTTGCTCTCCGTCACTGTCGACTTCATTAATTCCCATCGTCCAGCTGTATTCGGAGAGTTTTCTCACGCCCAAACTGAGGTGTATTCCTCTTTCTCCTCCGCTTTCTTCTCTCTCGTTTTCCTCTCGTGCCCTGTGCATTGTCTAGATGAAAATGTACACATTCACACGAACAGTTTTATAATATCACGGTTTGTTCTCATTGTCGTCCTGTTAAACTTTCAAGATCTGTTGGCGAATTTCATTTGTTTTTCTCAAACTGGGGTTTGGATTATCAGTCTTTATATTAAAAGAAGAGATTACGAATATTGAGATTGCGTAACATACGTTTCGCAATTTGTGTTCTCAATCTGTGATGAAAATCAAAACGAGCCAAACTGAGTGAATATAACTCTATAGGCTATTACGGAAAGTAATTATTCAACAATCAAACAACTAACGTGTTATAATACACGTTTTTTTCCTTTTGACCCGGTAAATGAAGGACTATCGAAGTAGATATTGAACCATTTTCATCTAGAGAAAAATAACAGGTATTGTCCAAGCTCACTTCCTGTAATCGGATACAAAGATTCTTTGTAAGTGTTTATATAATAAATGACGATTCAAATTCAGTTGAACACTGTATTACGTTAAGAGACCAACAATAATTATGAATAAAATAGTCCTTTTTCAATGTTGTATGAAACCGTAATATAATGAGTTTAGATAAAATAGTTAAGAATGTACAACTTGAAAAAAAATATGGCTTTAGAAATTCAAATATCTACAGTGCATGTAACATATATAATTTTATATCTGTAAATTATTGTTTACACCAACCAATACAAAACCGCATAATGAATACAGGAAAAAATATTTTCGAGTTTTTATTTTTAGTTTTTCGGTGTAGCCTAGTATTCAAGATCAGCACAGCAAAATGTTAAACCTTATTTACTGATGATTTTAATTACTTTTTTTCAGCAGCATTCCCTTCGAATACTTGTGATTTACGAGCAAACTTCGTGAATAAATAAACTTTTGAAAACCACATTTACAAAAATTTGTAATAGCACTTTAACATTTGAAAATACATGTGGGCAGTAATTTATAAATAATGTTTACATATTATCATTAAATTTATATGACATTATTTAATAAATACATATATTGCATTCATTTTAATTTAGAAACATACTGGATTAAAATAATATCCTTAGCGCAAGAAAGAAATAGAAACCTCAAATAAATTAAATAAAAAGCATATGGGGAGGATACCTGAGGACAGGGTATCTTACCCCGAGTACAGATTATTGACTGGATGCCCGTAGGTATCTGCATATCCTGACTGATGACATGAAATGAGTCCTTACAATGGAGAAGTGACGGAATGAGAAAGGCCGGAGAAACGGGAGATCCCCGAGAAAATCCACTGCCAGTGGCAATGTACGCCACACTTTCCACATGCGAATAATCCGGGCTGAACCAGCCGGGTTTCAACAGCAAAAGGATTTTTGCTGTAAAAAAACATATTTTGAATATCAACCACTGCAACGTAACGTAACCGAACATAAAAGTTACAGTAATGGTGTTTCCATTAAGGTATTTTGTTAGAAATCGTTATAGTGAAGTTAGATGTATTTTCAACCCAAACTTTATGTTGAAAAATTACTATTTTTGCTAGAATGAAATTGATATTATTTCCTAAGCAAACTTAAAAATATATATAGTAGCACCAAACATAAGTTTTTAAAAATGTTTTCTTTGCTGTAAGATAACATTTACTTACTGCGAGCTCAATTCCTCAAAGAAAAATTTTTCTTTGTTGTGAAGAAAACTCTAATACTGTGAACTAACAGTTTGAGAACGGAGACGACAAGGCTTATAAAACCAAGCAACGGTCATCATTGTCGCTTGAGATACTTGGGGCCTGGAACACTAAATGCAACTCGAGCAGTAGTTTATTAATAATAAGGCCATAGGTCAACAACTGTAAAAGCAAGTAAGCTGGTAACTCAGATCAAGTCTCCAAAGAGCCTAGAGCGACAGAGTCTAAACGCAATAGATGATACATATAGACCGTTAGCACGAAACCACTGATAGCCAGAAAACTTTATTATAAAATTAATAATAAGCAAGCATATTTTACTCAGAAGATTTGAAAAACTGCCTATATTACGCAAGCTTTATTTATTGGCATATTTTTTTTTAGAGCAGTTTTATATATCTGTAGGATGTAGGGCTAATCGACAATGTAATATTTATATATCTTAATTGCGTTAAGGATATAACTTTTACTTATTAATTTTTGTTATAAGTAAATCGTTTTCATAGTGTTAGTAATAAAATGGCGTGCAGCATGCTTATCTGGGAGTGTAACTGGAACAGTATTTTTTTGTTTGTTTTCTTTTGTAACATTATGCTGTTTAAAACTTTATGCGGTGTTATATTTACAGTTAACTAAGATTTAGTAATACTTTCGTTAACTTTATTTAGTCCGGAATAAATTGTTTCACAGTTTAAATCGGAATCAGTGAATATTAAACGTTTTCTAATGATATGCCTATTCCATTGATTTGAATTCTTGAAACTACTCCACCTGGAACTAGTAAAACCTTTATTAATACAGTAGATATTCGAGTGTTGATATAAAAAAAATCAAACGGAAATGGAAAATTTCCCAGTCAGTTAAGTTGGTTGCGTGCGTGAACGTATACTGCGCTTTCGGAGCCTAGGAATACTAAAGTGATAACGACGACACAATATGTAAATTATGCCTTTACGTAGCCACTAAGCGCAATTTAATCAACTGGCTCGCAGTCTTCTCGCAAACCCGTCTTTATAGAATATTCAGAAGTGACCCATCATTTTTGACGTAATGTTTAGAATTATTTGACCCTAGCTTTTTTTCTTCTGCTTTTAAAGCACGGAAACGGAGAAGGCGATAAGTCTAACACAATACGCCCGTCAAACACCTCATCACCTCTAGGCGCGATGGGCTAAATTAGCTTGCAATGTTTTCGTAGAACATGTTTTTCAAAGGAACTTCAAGTGATGACCCTGTTGTTTTATTTGTGGAAAGTTTGTGGTAAGGCCCAATGCAGGTATCTATAATTTTGTTTTACTAATACGGTTGATATTTTCTCAGCTATAGCAACGGGAAAAGGCCAGTTTTATCAATTTTGAGGAGCTTGGTACAATTAGTTCGAGATAGAGTGAGAACTCAAGAAAGCTTTGATAAAGTTATTTTTCCATCCGAAGCCGATTAGTATATTTCCGCGTATAACGGCTGACGACGGAAATGTCTAACCTCTCTGGACACGTCACTTGATAATTGCGCGTGTTTGTTAGAAACCAGTACAATAATTATAAAAGATACATTTATGTCGATTTCGGTTGACTTTGTTTCAACATTGGTATATTTATGTAGGTAAATAGACTGAACTATATTGCGTAATTTTTTTTGCAAACCATACAAACAGTAAAGCAACATAGTTAATATGGAATTATATGCAGTAACGGTTAGCGGTACTTTTCAAAAGTAAAAATTTTAGTGCTCGTTTTATCCCGAACGTCATATAATCATGTTTTTTAGCTAGCAGCCAGCATTTTTAAAACCATACGAACACAGTTGGAAGGGTGTCTTCTTTTCGTGGATAAACGCATTAGACATTTTTAAAAATAGTTATACATGAAAAAATACTATCCGTGCTACCATACAGCACGGCTCACACTCTTTATATAAAGATAAAGGTGTATTTTACACTCCTATACTTTAAAAAGATTCTGTAACCGTATTTTCGTACCAAACAGGACCACAAAAGTACCCTTTTCCGACATTTTCGGCCGCTAGGAAATAAACTTGTGTTACGTTTTGAGAAAGCTTTATGACGCACGGCGAGCAATTTTCGAATAATTTCGTGATGGCCGAAGCTCTGAACGCCGCCCAGGCCTGCCACCTCAAGAAATAGACACAGACATAAATTTATAGTATTTTTAACTACTGGATTGTTTCATTGCATCACTGAACCTCTTGAAATTTTGGAGGTCTAGGAAGATGGTAACAAGTAGCGATACCTCGGTTGCAAACGAAGACTTATGTAAGATGTTTTGTCGTGACTTAAATGGTCCCCGGGGAATCTGGAGAAATCACAGCAGCGGCGGATGCACGCGGAAATACCGATCCCAATCGCCGTGTCCCTGAAATAACGCAGTTCCAGGAAGAAGCTGGAGATGAGTTGTTTATCTGCAGCCACACCGGAGGTGAGTTGTTGCCAGGAGCCGCCACGGCTCGCACGTGGGAGACGGTGTTGCCAGGTATTGTACCTATAGGTATAGTCTGTCTCAATGGTCAGACCTCTCGCCTCCTACCAAGGTGATCCGTGCTCGATTCCCGGCGGGGTCGGTCCCCGGATTTTCGCATGTGAGAATCGTGCCGGACGATGCCGCTGGTCGGCGGGTTTTCTCGGGGATGTCCCGTTTCCCCCGCCCTTTCATTCCGGGGCTGCTCCATTCTCACCTCATGTCATCTTTCACCAGCGCTAAAGACCTCGATGTTAAGCGCTGACCAAACATATCACACACGATTCTGAGAAACGTGTCCGTCAATTCCATTGTTTGGAGCTTTAGACCTACCTGACTTCCTGGAAAAGTACGGTCTTCTCAAACCTGTGTACAGACACACTTCTCAGAAGTGAAGTGTCAAAATACGGAAAACTTAACGTGAGACAGACTTTAGTTCGGCATAAAACGAGCACTTTTGAAACCCTAAACACTACTTTCTTTTCTGATAATTTGTAGTTTTCTGCTACTTTTTAATATGAACAAAGCAATCTGTGTAACAATCGATGTCTATAAATTGTAAGAAACTCTAAAGATATTGTCTGAATTCATAATGAATAATATCTTTAAACTATTATTCTGTATCCCATAGTCTTTAAAAGTGGTCAATTTATCAACAATCACCCTTAACATGTTTAATTTAAACCCTGGTGGACGTAGAATTTAAAAAAAATTGAGGGTAGGACCTGGGGACAGGGCTTCCACAATTCTTAGTAATTCTTCCTTATGCCTCTACCGCTACTATACAAGTGACTTAATATTATTCACGCATGGTATAAAATATTTACAATTCAATGTTGGTATTCATTTAATAAAAATATTCAATAAAAATGAGTAATATATAATTTTTTAATTAATTTTAAACGTCTGTTGTTTTTAACATCTATACATAAGAACCAGAAAAACCGCTACAATTATGCCAAATATTAAATAAGCAACCTCATTTTATAATTTCGGTGTGGTGTTTTTCAATACAAAATTTTGTATTGTTGTATCTGTCTTACCAAAGAACGGAAGGGCAGGCATACAATTGTTACCTCCCTTGCAGCAAACCAACTTTGAAAGCAAGCAAACACAGTTAAGTAATATGAAGGAAGAAGGAATTCAGTTGGTCAACGGTGCTGATTCAAGTGACAAGCAGTTGCATACGAGTTGCTGTATTTTCCAAAAAGAAAAATTGACGCAGTCAGGTACCGGACACCCAACTCCTAATTTTTATGATAATAGCTCCCGCCGCAATCCTGTTGAAGCTTGAATGCAAAAATCGCTTGGCTAAATATCAAACAAATTGTTACTTCTGATTATTTTGCCAACTAATAGGGTTCTATGAGCAAGACAGTAAACTTCGTTTTGTTCAACAGAAAACTGGTACAGCTTGTGTAGTGTAGCCGCACCAGATGTCTGAGCTTGTGTACCTACGCCAACAGTTTTAAACGAAACGAGTTCTTAGCAGCAGGAATAGAAAAATACAAATAATTGTTACTTTTCAATAAATTTAGATTCTCCAGTTTACATTCACCGCACAAAACACATGTCTTCATACTTATCATACTGCAGAAATAAGTCGTGAGTTTAAGGTGGCTGCCTGCCGTTATAAGATTATTCAAAAATTGCCCAGTGCACATGAGTGATGTCTACTCAGGAATACCATCCAAACTACACCACTACTAATTAAAGCACATCTTCTATCGGCCGAAATGGGTGAAAATCGGTGTTCTTGCGATTGTTTTTCGGTATGAAAATACTGGCGCAGAATATTTTAATGTTGTAGGTATGTACAATATAACTTTAATATTACGCCACAATATTATATGGTTACCCCAGAATGTCTCATAGAGGCAAGTTGCCGTTGAGAAGACTGCACGTCAGATCAGTGCGCTTGTTGTGTCGCCCTTATCGCTTCCGAACTTCTAGACCTCGAACGAGCAAGTTACGTTCACCTTAAGACACACATGTCTCACATAAGAGTATCCTTTTATATAAAATGAATGACAGTACAATTAGGCTTATAACATTTCGATTAGTAACTTGTATCAACAATAGTTAGAAATAACAGTACAAAAATTCCTTTCATCAAAAACAAATATTCATCCAATAAACGTAAAAAAAAGTAACAATTTAAACCTTCATACACTACTCCAACTACACTTAATCCAGATCTGATGTAACTTTTTGTGCATAAAATTGCGCTGGTGAATGTAACTCCACCTATCACGATAATGACGTCACATCCTGTTGAATGAAATATCTTTCTGGAATAGCTGTACCAGTGTAATGACGTAGCTGTACCAGGATGAATGAAACTTATCGTGTGTTGTTGCCGTTCTTTATACCAGTACTTCGCCCTGCTCCATCTGGCAACGCTGGCGGAAGTTGTAGCAAGTTACAAGGGAGGAAACGGGAAGGAACGGAGGGACAACGGACGATAGGAAGAGAAAAAGCAGAGGTAGAAATGGCAGCATGTCAACATTCGGGCTCTTCGCCGGTAGGCTTGGCTGGAGCCGGGCCACGAGATGCTGGGATGAAGCTATGTTGCCAGATGAAGCAAACAACCGTGCAACAATGCCTTTTTCTGTTGCTGTAGTCTTTCAAAAGCTCTATACTTTAACAAAATATTAATTTTAAATGTCGTAGGATAACAATTCACTCAAAACGATGAAATATGGTTCTTATTACACGGCATTACAAATGAGGTACGTGTGGCAACGCTGTAGTTTCTTGGCAACGTTCTTATGGCCTTGCCACTGAGGTCGAACCTGGAGGGTGCTTTCATGCTTTCGCATATGCATTTATCGGCTGCCTTGTGGTGTTAGCGGCTGTAAACGCGTTTTTCAAAGTGTTTTACGGTGTTAGCAGAGAACATTCAAAGATGAAGTAAAACTACGACACGTGTGGCGAACTGGAACCTCCAACCCAACAAAATGCGGCAAGCCATTTGTTATGAGTGAGTGGTAGTCACCATCTTGAATTTTTATATTTTGTGTAATAACTTTTCTTCTGGGTAATTTTTTGGAACTTTAACTTAACTACGGAATATAATACATATTGAAAGAACTTTAGACACTGTAAATCTTTATTTTCCGTTACTGTTCTTACATATCGACTGATAGTTATGAAAGTAATATGAATTTTCAAATTGCTATTCGATCTGTAACATCAGTGACGACAAAGATATATTTACGGTGTCGAAAGTTCTATCAGTATGTATTCTATCCCGTAGTTACGTTAAAGTTCCAAAAATTTACCCAGCAGAAAAGTTATGACACAAAATACAAAAATTCAAGATGTTGACTTGACAGGTGAACATGTGAGGATATTGCTTAATAGGAAGAGACAATCGCCATCTAGAAGTTTTGTTTTTCGTGTCATAGCTTTTCTTTTGTCTAAATTTATGGAACTTCAACATAGCTGCAGAGTACAGCATATATTGTTAGATTTTCGATAACATAAATATTCGTTTGCTGTTACTGTTATTACAGATCTAACCGCAGTTAGGCAATTCTTATTTCTTATTTTACTGCTATAAGATCAGTAACAATAGGTACAGCAAACAAAGATTTATGATGTCTAAATTTCTATCAATGTGTATTCTATTCGGCAGTCAATTACATTTCCATAAATATATACATACGAAAAGTTGTAACACAACATACAAAAATTTAAGATGGTGACGATATCTCCCTCTTAACAAATAGGGTTTGCGATAACGTCGAAGGCGGCTTCCTCATCATGTCGATCCTGTATGGTATGCCTACATATTGTTTGATACAAAGCCTGCTTAACATGAAACGATTCCACTTACGGTACACCCACAATTTTTTATGCTAATAACAGCTTCTCATTGGTTGCTTGATCAGAGGTACACCAAATTTGGCCGGCTAAAAGTTGAATTTAGTAATTAAAGTATTAACGAAAATATCATTAGACTGTCTGTTTCTAAGTGACCATATTATTACGCATGGAAACAGTCTTAGGAAACAGGTCAGCAACCTGTATGAGTTGGCAGACACTCCACAACGTTGGCAAGTAGACGAGAACGCAACTGTCAGCATCGCGTAGTTGGCACTGCTGTGAGTTCCTCACATTCAACAGATGACACACGCCCTGGTAATTGTAACATACTGTAGGCTGCACACATCTTATCTGTTCTTAGCAAATTTGGAAGTATATTGTTACACGTTTCTAATGGAATATATGAGTAAAGGAAAATCTAAGAAGATCCTTGAAACGGAGGAAACAGATGATCATGGATGAATAGAAAAAATGGAAACCTATGCAGGCGGAGGAGATAGATCGCACATTCAGTACCCAAGATAAGATTTAATATTTATGGGCAACACTTAAGACTGAGTTACTGCAATCTGACAAACAACATCTTCGACTACATTATCAGAATATGAGTTATAGTAAAATGATTCAAGGAAACGAAAATAAAAAACATGATGAAACTAGTATCGTTCCAAAAGAGACCTGAAATAAAGTGGTGTTTCGGATGATGACTGGTAAATTCTGGGGGTTTAATGAAAACTAAGTGAAAGAGGCAAGAAATCTGGTTAGAAGAAAGGGAGAACCTCAGGGAATTAGTGAAGAAATTCTGGGAGAGGATGTGACGGCCCTATTTTATTGATACTTTTATATATATATAAATTAATGTAGTTTAGGTTAATTGTGATGATTAATTGTAATGAAGGGGCCTTTATTGTCATATGTAACATATTACCATCCATTTTAACTTCAGTATTGATTGTGAGGGGTCTGTGGGAACCTATGATAGGCCAGTATAAAAACAGTAGAAAATATGACTATAACTAATATTATCACAGAGGTATCGTGTCTGGTATCGTTTTAACCTGTGGAATGTCACAGACTCAAATATGCTAGTAACATTAAGATACATTTATGTATAATGATTATAGTTTTTAAGAGTGATAATTGCCCGCCGGTATGGCGACAATAGAGCAGATGCTGCGTGGGCCGTACCACATGCTGTTCTAGAAGGGGCGGGGGCGCCCGACCTCCCCCTGTCCCCTGTCTGTGCCTAACAATCCTCTCTTTCTCTCTCGCCTACACAGTTCTTCTCCTTTTCCCCTCCCCCAACAGACCCCGTGTAACGTACGTAATTTGAACTAGAATTATATTAATTGAAGATAGCAAGTAGTAATTAGGCTAAGTGTTTTATTTGTAATTGCTGTGAGAATGTGCTCATGTTTGATTTGATTTTAAATAAATACGGAGCTTCCACAAGGGACGCACGCAATGTTCGGGCCAGGTCTTCGCTCTGATTGGTCGGGGGAACCTACCCGCCCCCATGAATCCGGTGGGGCGGGAAGGGGACGCCGCCCAGGAGAACAAAGATGCGAACCGCGGGGCACTAAGAGACGTAATGAAGTCTTAAGACGAGCCGGGTGTGTGTGAGCTCGGGGGGACAGGTGTCGGGATCTTCGTCGTCGGGTTTGTAAGGACGGTGGACAGCGAGCTCGGGGTCACCAGTGGGTGGACTTTTCGGGTGATCGCGGCCGGTACCTGCAACATAATTAACGTCGTGACCGATCAAAAGCCGCCGGAGGAAGCGCCTATTCTTTTCGTCGAAAGAAACTAGAAGTTTCTACCTCTCGTAACGCAACCCGCAGTGCGTGAGTCCCTTAGGCCGATTTAAAAAGAAACTCCTTTGTTATTTTATTTCAATTAGAGCTAGCCGGGCATACTACAACATTACTGAATATGAACCCAATCATCAAACATTAATCACGTAAGGGACAGAGCATCGACGCCTCTAATTAATACCAAACGCGGGTCACGAACGACAACCAATCAACAGGAGGTCGCAAGGAAAAGAGAGATCATCAAAAAAATTATTTCCCATGGTGTAAAGGGAGCGTGAAGAATAAGATGAAACTGCGGTATACGATATTTACCTGATAGTAACTTTAAACACTCAAGTAATTGTACTGATCACTAACTAACACAGATAATCAATTTTTTTTTACATTTCAGTAATAACTTTTGCTTCCTACTTTTTTTTATCACTGCGTAACAGTTTATCAATATCATATTTCGTTACAAATGACTAACAGCAGGGTTATAATAACTATACGTTAATTTCCAAGAAATACCACAGCAGAAAAACTGTTTTCAGAGTACGTTAGATCTTCTTTGAGTTTGATACTGCCACTTAACAGAGAAGTCACGTTTTCTGTAGACTGAAAATGTTTACTCAGAAATTTAAGTTTTATAGTGAGACCAACGGATTTTCATTCTTTTATTTAACTTAATTCGTTTGTATGTGTATCTTTTCGTTTCAAGAATTGTAATCAATTTTTCAAGCACTTGCTGGCATTCGATTGAACTGAAATTTGGCATACCTACGTAACTTTGATTACAATGCTGGTCTTATGATGGAATCAGAAGGTGGCCATAGGAACTCCTCTACTACACAACGTAACACATCGTCTTAGGGCTCTTTGGATTTGTCTTGACGACATATATTTCCAACAAGCCAATAAGTAGACGAACACATTGCATTGGTTCTTGATCACTATAGAAGCGAAAATACTTGAATTGTTTCAATAAAATCTCAGGATCAATTACTGGATGCAACAAAAAACGTAAGCAATACTCCTTTGGATGTTAAAATATCCAACGATATAAACAAAACAGTTAGCTTTATTACAACCTTATAGTTATTTGAAGCAGCAGAAGTCATGTTAAGATCTTAAATATGCAAGCGTCTAGTGAACGGAGCAATCAGGTTTATCACCAAAATCATAGGGCCACTATTTCGCCGTGATCAGATGAATGCGACGGACATAACTAGAACTTCTAGACTTTCCTAGAGACGGCGTACATTGTGTACAACAATTTCAAACTAAATAAATCTACGGAGCTATTGAAGGGCGTATGTTATCCGTGATATTATCATGGGCATGAACTGTTCACAAAGTGCAAGGCAACATATTCGACTAGTGTACTTAGGGCCGAAAATTTTCGCCGCTGGACTTCACTTAGTAAAGTTCGCTCACTAAACGGTCTTATTATTCAAGAGCTAGATTGCTCTAAACTGTCAGCAGAAAAACTATGCAACAACGAAACTCTAGAGGAAATGAGAAGCCTGAGAAATATCTCTGAACATATGAATAGCCAAAGTGAATAGAATGTAATAATAAACAGATGACTGTGTACAGCGATGGTATTTAGATACGAGAAAACAAATTATAATGCTAAAAAAGTACAACGTCGAATCAACGTAAGAATTTAACAACGTGCGTTAATTTATAAACTATTGAACTAAAAATAAAAAATAAAATAATTAAAAGAAAATACATAAAATGAACCCAAGTTTGGGTATAAATATTTCCAATTTTTAATTTTTGTTTTTTTCTTTTGTTTTTAGTGTGATTGTCAGTGTCGTAGAGTGAAACTGATAAGTGTCACATACTCGTATTTACAATGCTAACGTAAAAATTTGGAAAAGCGTGCGGATGAAAACTTTACAGTCGGAGTGTACGAAAGGCTAATGTACCCACGAAGTTATTAATACACGCACCTGCTTCTAGCGAAACACACTCGCCTGCCCTCTGCGAGCAGCAGTATCGTTTGGGCAGAAAAATGGCTTTCATACACGGGAGAAATAACACGGCCGTAGAAGTAAACCCTTAAACATGTCTCCCAGCACTTATTGACATTTTAATTTTGTATAATACTTAGCGAACGTATAACTTTTGAAGTGATAAATGTCAGCGGTTATCCAGGAAATGTGAGGGGACTTACAATTGTACCTACTTGTCGCTCAAGTCTCACTTATATTTCACAGCTGTTCACGTGCAACTATACTTAATACAGATTGAATTAAAACGCAGTGTGTTAAGTTAGTGTGGCGTTATGTAAATAAAAATACATTTTCAGTTCGAAATTTCAGTGAAATAAGTTTAATAGTGGGAGCACTGCTACCTGGAAAATAAACTTTTAAGTTAACACTTTGAAAATAAAATTCAAGTATTTAATATTCCATTACTTATACACTGTTCAAAGTTTCGTACTTATTGTAGAATATTTATTGATTTTATATTCAAAGAAATATGACTTAAAAATTCAATTTTTAGGTAGCATTACTTATTCATATTACGAAAAAATTAATAAGATTGTTTTGACGACAATTTTTACGCTATCATCACACAAATTTAACTAACTTCGCTGTATTATTAATACGTGTTAAGAATTTGTATCACTGATATTATTTCTCGCCACATCTTCTAATAAAGGTTACTGTAAGTTATTTTCGGCACGTCGAAACGGACTGTACAATATTCATATTATTTTGAAAATGGTGTAGCTTTACATCCATTTATGTTATTTCCGAGGGATCAACTGAGCAGAACTGAGCGTAAGCAAAAACACTAAGGGCAGAGGTACGGTTTTATTTCAGTATTTACGCGACATAGCAGAATTATTACGCCCCATTGGTCCTCAAAATTTAAAACAAAACTCTAAAAACAGTTTGTAAATTTCTCACACGTGGGTACAAGAACGCTAGGAAGGTAGGTATGGTATAATTGTTTCCCAGACATCCATGGTAGCACTCCTTAACTATTTTTATAAAACAGTCAAATGTATACTGTAGTTACCAGACTTGTATTGTAACCAGTGTAAAAGGTTGCATATTTACAAGGCAAAGTTTGGTAACTGTTCCATACTGCATTTAGGTTAATTACTTCCTAAACATTTTAAGAAGTTTTTTTGCAGTTGATCTCTGCATATCTGCACTATGAGATTTCGGAGGAATATCTTAGACTCCAATAAGGCTAAGCTCGACTCTCCGTAAGTATTAACACTGTGCCAAAGCATCATTCTGTTGATTAATACATGGTGTTACGCATTCACAATTATTTGTTTGTAGTAAACATTTTTTAAAGGTTTGAAAATGTCTGGTGCTACAGGACAGGTTGTTGGTCACTCATCTTGTAGAATATGATCCAGAATAATATATACCAACACTTGGCAACACTGTCTGGCGGGTGGACTATACATGAAGGGGTTTCTTCGGTATGCGATATTGGCTAGTTCCTATCTAGGACATATCGTGTGATGAAGATTGGTTGGTTTAACAATACTGTATTGTAGCTTCTTCAACTAACACTGTGTACAAAATTTACTCACACTTAGGTATTCCATATACTGTGCCACAGTTACAGATACTGATTTTTGGTGAAAAGAATTGAAATGCATTGTCCTGTTGGGAAATCGTTGACGTATTGGTGTAACTGAGAAAAATCTTGACGAAAACCTAAGATTTTTGTTAGCATTGCAAGTAAAATCTTATAAAATATATACGTCATTGTGAAGTGTTATCTCACACACTACAGGGTAGATATTTTCTCTTTGTCCACCGACTTCAAAAATGTAAGTCAAATTTATTTTGGTTTGTGGACATACGCCACTGTTAACGCTTTACTGATCGAACTTCTGTTGAATGAAAAAATACGAAGATTCAACAAAAGTTTGATCAGCAAAACATGAGCA
>PNEQ01104760.1:22199-57175 GCA_003012365.1 Medauroidea extradentata
CAAGATAGCCTTGAAAACACTGACACAACGTAGCTGTCTGCAGACATCAAATATTACAATATCGGGATTCTTATTGGCTCAGTCAAATAGGGCAACAGCTCCACGTACAAGCTAAAGCCAGTAATCTTCTGGTAAGCTGGACGTGTATTGAAATCCATCAAACAGTCAACTTTTCCCGCGATAAACCATCATCTCTAGCAATGGCGTATGTCCACAAACCAAAATATTCTAATTGTAAACTCCCATTGCAACAAACATTAAAAATCTCTTAAATTAATTTAGTTGTTCACTTATAGCGGACGAAACTAACACGGTGGTGAACGGGTGATTTTGTGATTCGAATATTAAAAAGTTGACAAAATGCAATATGTAAAATATTAAAATACGTCGATATCCTGAGTTACGCGGATTTTTTTATATTTTATTTTATTTTTTATTTTCGAGACACAAATGTAGGCCTACTGCGTGTAGTAAATTATAAAACTATAGGTCGTTCACTTTAAAGTGAGCACTGCCCCTCACTTAAAATTATACAAATTAAATGTATTTATTGGTATAGAAGAAAAATTTTGAGAGTTGTGGGATATTTACACTAGTTTTTAGCTGCACGGAAATTTTTGTATTTAAAATAGTAAAGATAGAGGCATAATGGTCCACAGAAAATTGTAAGCAGTGTTCAGTTTACTCTGAACAGTCTGCATTATGGCAGAGGAAACGTTTCGTACACGGAAGAAATCCTTGACCTCAAAATTGTTTTTCTGTCTCCACAAAATATAAACATTATTAGGTTTTTCGTTTATTATCGCTAAATATACTCCTATTTCTAACAAGAAACACTATGATGTTCTTGTTCATTGTATTCGTAATAATAAAACACGTCAATCCTAAAGGAATTTGTCACGTTTTGCTAACAATGCTATGGTGTTTAATGAAGCTTGTCTGGTGTCTATATTTATCGTAAGTTTTGATTTATTTTGAAAGCAAAATTTAAAACAGAAAAATTAATCTAGTCACTAAAATTATATATAAAATATGTTTACCCCTGATTGGTTAAAACATTGTCCGGAACCGAATAAGACATGATTTATGTTTACAAAGAATGGAATCTCTGAGGAATTTTTATGACTTGGGGTATGCGGAATGTTAATGGGAACATCTTCTATTTCCGGCAATCAGCTGTCATGGAGGTATCCGAAGGACTATTTGCTTTTCGACCGTGCTCTATTTCTGACACGCGATGGAAGTGTTTTCCTTGGCCGAGTGTTTGTGTACGTACGGCGAATGTCCTGAACATCGACCCTCACAACACCTCGCCAAACTGTTTTCCCATCTTGACAGTTGCCCGTCATTTGTACATTATATGGTGATAAAACACTGTGTTCCTTAAAACTGCTCCGTGATATGAAGGATAAATACCGGTACGTGGCAAGCTAGCGAAAGTTGTGACGTTATAATGAAATATGATATAATGCAAAAATGAGCACTCAAAAACAAATTAATGTCGACAAATACTTGTGATCTGTAGTTTGTATTTTGTGGCTTAGTACAAACGAAATGTTAGGATAATAAATTGTTTTAATAATTACTTTCTAATATTATCTCACCAATGTATTTATGGTATGTTTATTGTTAGGAAGCAACTGATATGCAGCTTTGATCTAACAGTAACTTACAAATTTTTATAATTTTGCCTCAGTTAAAAGATTTTTCCACGTAATAATTGTCATGAAATACGTTTTTATTAAGTTTAGTGTTTTTCAGCTCATTAATTCAATGTGCTATTTGTGCATGCAGACTTCAATTTCAATGAAATATCGACAAACATCCTTATCAAATATCATTCTAGGAATGTTCAAACAATAGTTCAATAATCGCTATTCCCTACTTAGTTATATTAGCTGACTGCGGAGATAGACTTTAGGGCTTCTCTTAAGAACGGATGATGGATATATTTACTCAAAGACCAATAATTAGCTGGAGTAACACCCCTTTCAACCTCTCAGTACCCCCTACCCCCTCAGTTTATTTATTAATTAATAGGGCCAAGATTTTATCGAGAAGTGAATTTTGCCTTAGTTTGTTTCAATACCTTACGGGCACATCTGCATCTTTGCTTCATGGTTATTGGCAGCGTGCACTTGTGAAATGACGTCTCTCATTTGTCGGTGCCAATCATAATACGGTTACTGCAGCAAAACACGCCTGTATTTCCAATCACCGACTAAGAAGCAGAACTGCCGATGGGCACGTAAGGCATTGAAACCTACTAAGGCAAAATTAACTTCTCGAAAAATGCGTGTCCCTATTGATTTAGTTTATGCACTACCACGTACAGTTGATCAGTGATTGCTTTAAAATTATTCGTTTATTCATTGCCATAACACGCACTGTTTTGTAGCTGACCTGTTTAAAATGAAGAAGGATGTGATTATAAACCTCACAGATAACTGACGCGACAAAAGTGTGTTTAACTTCTGATCAGTTGGTGGATGTAACTGTCAGTTAATAGTTAAGTTTATGTCTGTTTTCATCCGTGGTCAGCTGTAAGACGTAAAATATGTGGAAGTAAACTTTCTCATGATCCCAAATAAAATGACATGCCAGGAGGTTACAAAAACGTCGATATCTTTTGTCTCACAGTTTCAGTTAGTTCTACCGCTTGGCTCAGTGGTTAGAGCTCCTGGTCGGTGAGCTGAGGGTCCCGGGTTCGACTCCTAGCCGGAGAGGTGAAATTTAAGGATTATGAAAATGTAAGATGTCAATTGAACGACTGGAATACTCTACAGTCGATAAAATCTATACTGCTCATCATAATTCGATGGGATTTTTAGCCGAGTAGATATTCTATTAGAAAACTTTAATTTATTTATCACTGTGTAGCAGTATTCTTTGATTTCGAGTAAAAAACTAAAAACGATATTTAGGGAAAATAAGGGATTGAAACCACGAAATCCATAAAAATGGAAAACTGTAAGTTTTATAATTTTTAGTACGATAATATCTAGGACTCTATAATAACCGAATTTCAAAAATTTTTGCGTTTATATTTTAAAATAACTTAAACATCCGTAAACCAGTCGCGCAGAGGTTTTCAGAGCGTAAAAAAAATTATAAAATCATAAGGTGAATATTTTTTAAATTGAGTATTTGTAGAGTCCTGGGAATTTTCGTACCAAAATTTTTAAAATGAGAGTTTTCCATTTTCGCGGATGTTGTGGTTTCATTCCCTTACTTTTTAATTGCCGTTTTTAATTTTTTACTCGGAATCAAATCACACCGATAATAGAATATCTACTAGGAAAATAATTCCATCGAATTGTGATAAGTAGTTTAGATTTTGTCGACGATTATGTATTCCAACCGTTCGCTCGACATCTTACCTTGTAGCTTCACCCATATCTTAGAGGAAGGTAATTGCGAACTATAGCAGGATCACACTCGCTTAATAGTCCAAGGTATAGCCTCCTGAGGCAGTCAAATTCCAGTTAATGCATGAAAAACGGCCAAAGAAAATATTTTCTTAGAAATCACATATTAACTGAGTGGAATAGGAAATTAAAGTTCAGTTATAAACACATAGCTAAAAGTTTTATTTCGCTAAATATGTTCAGGTCTAAAAAATAACGTTATTTCAGTTAAAAACCTATAAAATTTATTGAAAACTATGACTGAGTTATTTACATATTGACAAACGGTAAAATGTTTCATTCAGAAATTACCAACGTGAATTAAGTTATTATGTGATAGGAATTTTCATTAATAACAACCTCGAACGCTTCTCAAAACACGAATATCTATAGACAGCAACGATTGAAAAAATTATGTATTGTAACTACTTAACGGAGCTGATGGATTGACGCCTTACTTAATGGTTGCCAATTGCACTTGTTAAAGAAATACATCAGTATACCTCAAGATATTTCCAAAGTTAAACTATAGTGGCAGCGTGTACATCGATATCATTTCCAAACAAACAACTTGCAAAACGATTTTTTTAGCATTATTTAGAAACAACTACTTGCATACCACGATGGAATAAAATTGTAAGGGATTTTCCATATGCTGCCTTCCTTTTAAGTCAGCACTGAAAGAAAAATTTTGTAAGAAGTCTTCCCTGCAAAATTATTTTGTAGTAACCACAACATAATGTTGTGGTGGTCACAATATTTTAGTGGTGGCAGCAAAATGTTTTTGTGGTGACCACAAAATTAACTTTGCAGGGTAAATACCTACAACATATTTTGTAGCTGCCACAAAATATTTTTTTCCGTGTAGCTCTATGGGCGTTCTGTCTTTAAGGCGGCCGCCTGCCACACACGTAAAATGCGCTGCAGAGTGTTCGTGAACATGATTCGTACGGAACTATTCAACATGCACCCGTTGTGCAAACGTACGAAAAGAAAACACCCTTCGGAAACGATCGAAATGCCATTGTTAAGACACTATGCTTATTAAAAACACATTTTCTAAGCCCTTCAATATAGCTAAAACAGCCATTGATACTTCCGTACTTCAAAATATACTAACCGGATGTATGTGAAACTCAGATTGAGATGTGCACTGAACTTTGCTACAGACTTTCCACCAGTAAAATTATATTATCACAGCTAGAAGTCCCATAGTAAAATTGGATCGGCGAGAATCTTGCACGCAAGTTCAGCGCTTAACTTGTTGAAGCGATACGGAATTTGATTCGCGCTTCAAGGTGGCTGATACGGCTCCATAGGTTTTGAATCTCCAGCAGGCGGGTAGGCGACGCCCTAAAATGAGCAAATTTTCACGAAGTGATTTTACTCTTTCGACCACACCAAGAAACATGAGAAATTATGATGATAAAATATATAATGCGTTAAAATTCTTTGGGTATAACACGACATACGGCATTTTCATTGTTTGACTGTTTATGTATTCGGATTATTGAGTTAATCTACCTGTGTAAAAAAAAATTTGTTGGATTAAAATGCACGTTTGCCTACAGCGTATTTATCCAAATGCCAGAAGAAGTTGTAGAAACTAAATTATTGAGCACGCGAACTTTCTTCACCGTAGCATACGTTCAGATATCTCAAGTACCTAAAAATATTCTAATTACTTCTACGGTACGTCTGTCAAACAGTAAAATTTTATCACGGAAAACTAAACATGTCAGTAGTTGCTGATTCGTCCGCTCTAACGCGATTTCTGCTGCTGCATATTTGTCAGAGAGTGCACCGTTGAACGATTTTATTAGTAGCCAACGATTCTAAAACCAAAGCGGGATTCCGATGCACGCAATGCTGGCAAACTGTTGCAGCTTTATTTTCGCGGGATCGCGTTCCGATGCGTGCGTGCCTCCCCTTCCAAGGTCACTCGCATCGACCCGCCAGTGTGCGTAGCTATTCCTATTCCCGACGAACGTAACGTCCTCGGGTATGGGCCGCGAAAAAAAAAAAAAAAAAAACGTTTTCGTCGTGCGGTAGCAGCGAGTGGCTATACATAGCTCGGTGGATGCCAGCACACTGGATGTCACCTTGCCAGCTAAGTATAGCCTCACCCATTTCACATGAGATACACGCGCGGTTTGAGTGTGGGCGACAGTCAGTCGTTCTGTCCTCCCCTCTCCTCTTTCCCCTCTCCTTCCAGTCGACCGTTCGACTGTTACCGTCACTCAGCGCCGGCAGCTTGAATACGAACACGTTTTATCGAACAGTTCCGATCGATAAGTGACGAAGAACTGAGATAACTGTAGGATGACATAACGAGTTTATCATAAACCTGAATTTGTTAGTCGTTTAGAAACAACACTATTCTGGGGTCAGTTCTTAAATCCTGATCACCTGGAGTATATTATGTTTCAGGTTACCGATTCAAACAACACGGAATATAATTTCTGCGCAGTTTTTATTGTTATGTCAGTTCACACACTCAAGACGAATATAAGCAACGTTCACGATTGAATGTGTATATACAGGATGTCCAGAGAAAAACGCGTAGTAAGCACACTACGCGAATCCTGGGCCAAAATGGAGACGAAAATGTTAGTGGCAAATTGTACGATGACATTTTATTTGCGCAATGTGGCAACATAGCACTGTTCTTAAGACTCCTCTTGCGCTCAACATATGTCTTTCTTATCTTACTACTACTGTTCTGAACTGCATATTATTGGTGCAGGTTAAAATCCTGAGCAGTCCTAACATAATTCTTAGAGACACTGAAAAATCGCGATAGTTGACTGTTTGCTAGGCTCCAACGTGATGTATATAACACTGAACGTTTCGTATCAACTTTGTGTATCGTTTATTTGTAGCCTTTTTTTCTCTCTACAACACGCCCAGTTAGAACTGTACAGCTTGGACACAGTAGGTGTGTGATTTGTAGGGCTAGGAATATTTCGCGAGTTCAACAACCAACATGCTATAATCCATTATCCTGTGTATACCGAAGCCCTACCATTTGTCCATTACCTGCTACTCACTCAGACAGCAGACAATGAACGAATAGACGGGGCTTGAGTATGCATAGAACATTGGATTCTAGCATGCAGATCATTGAAGTCGCGAATTTTTCCTAGCCCTAGTGATTTGTCCTCCAAACTATCTACACGTGTCACAAATTGTATCATAAATTAATAGTTGGATAAAGATATTACAGTCTATTGAGGACTGTGTTGACGTTAAATATTTTAGCGATTTTCCAGTGTCTATAATTACACTTAGAGGTACGTCAATTTCGCGGATTCATCTGACAGCAGCCTAGACTTGTCAGTCCTATACACCCACTGGCCACAATTGATTATCTATTGGCTTATAACCGTACAAGCAGGTAGCAAGCGATAGCACTTCGCATTATTTCCTTATTTACTACTGGCTTGAAGTAGTCAAACGCGTTTCGTAACAGCCGCCAGCAAGTCACAGACATGACAATGAAGTATACATAGTTGGCGTTCAACCTGACCTGGAATGTATCTACGAAATTGACGTACCTCTAATTATACTAACAAGCCCATTAAATAGGAGCGGCTCGTGGGTTGTTGTCAGGTAGGGTACAAGTTGCGAAGAACTGTACACTCCTGTGAACACGCTGCCGTATACCAATGACCATGAAGTAACTACTGGCTACTTATTGTGTTGTGACCAGTCAGTAATAAGCGGCACTTACATACCAGCGTGTCTGTGGCTCTAGCGTCAACTAGCGCACAACACTATACAGTTCTCTGCAACTTGTGCCCTCCCTGGCAACAATCTACGAGCCGCCACTGTCATTAAATGACTCGTCGCCTCTACGTTTCAAGCATTTAACTAGCTTGAAGGCTTCCGTTGACTCGTGTGTACTACGTGACCGTGCGACCATATAATTTTAAGCTGTAAACTACGTAGCAAAGTTGTTTGTTGTACTAGATCTAACTATCGCATGGGTCCCTTTATTAGACTTACATTTTGATGTAACACGGTTAAAACAATTTCGTTTTTTTTTTTTTTTGTAATGTATTTTGGTTGACTTCGAATTATTGTAGCTAATTTTTGTGAACTGATATTCCGGACTAGTTTGAAGTGTTATTTTCTTAAAGTAGCCAACTAGGCACACTTGAAATGGTTTTGTGAAAAAAAATTGTTGTTTTCTAACACACCGAAACGAATTTAAAGAACATTCCAATCTGCCACCTCGTGCGATTATGATCTTGGGAAAGATGCTAAAACTCGAACTATATCAGTGTGCACGTCTTTACTACCTCTAAAACATAAAAATCACCGACATATTTAAAAATATTAAAATAGCAACAAACATTCTTATGCCTTTAAATATTTTGAAAAAGAGAAAAACAAATCCCGACGACACTGTTTCCAGCGCTTTCACTCCTACCTTGATTTGCATGCGACCAGGCAACGTTGCCAAGATAAGAATACCACAGTTTGTTTACAGCAAGGATGAGCTTACAACAAAGTTGGTTAGTAGTCATCTCACAAGATATGATTTATGGGGCTGTCGTAAAAATTGGCCATCAAATTTAGTTTCCTCCTTCGGCTGATTCGACAAAAGTTTGACGCCGTTCAGAGCAAACCCAGTTTGAACGTGCAATTGGTTGACTCTTCTGTTCATGTATCATACGACAGAAGCCCCGACTTTGGTGTGGTAGTACATTAAACAGGATTGCGGACGATGATAAATGATGCGAATCAGTTATTTTCAACCTGAAATTGTGACCCATGAAACTGCGTCCCGGTAATGCAAATACTCAGCTCTTATCAGAATCACGTAGACAGAATGCTAATGAAGGAACTTCACGGCAACATTTATAGACGTGTAACTAGCGGCATATAAATACGGATGAAAAAATTAAAGCATAAATAAAATAAAAAAGAACACCTTTGTACACTGGTAGCAACAGGGTATAAAATGCCTATTGTTTATGAAACATTGTTTTTAAAGGACACCAGTTTTTAAAGTTAGCATAAACTACCGTATATGATCGTACTCATCTTTCGTTTTCTTAACAGGTAAACAAAATATTTCTTTATTGACATGTAAATATAAAATACATCATCGAAAGAAATTCTAAACAAATCTCAATAGCGAAACATGTTTTGGAAAACATATTTTGTTCCGTGTTTCGTGCAACATCCAGAGATTTCTGGGGTTCAATTTTATTATTTTTTTTTGTTTGTTACACCACTAGTCATGCACCTGTCAATGTGGATGTTGTTAACAAACAAACATAAAACCTAAGGAATAATACGCTAAAAATTTACTTTAATCCTGGTATCAATATTACGCTGTGTTAGGTGGGTATCGGTGTTAGAACGAATTTAATATTACACAGAATAGATGTAGAACTTTCCATTAATTTGGCAAAATGGCAAAAGTTCCGAAATTTTTCTAACTACAAACAATTAATAAAAGCTCTACCAGTGGAACTCTTCGTTTATCATGCTTAGTCACAAGTTTGAAAGGGTAGATTCACCTCCCTTAAAACACATCTGATGAGCCGAGAACGGAGGAATGCTAGTGCATTTTGCCATTAATCAGTAAAAGTCACGGCAAGAAGCTAAGTGTCTCCTTTGTCCCAATCGTATTATGCCAAGGAAGTAGGTGCGAAAATGTTCAGTCAACGGTACAAAAACCAGGGCAATATTTACATCATCTTCCTCATTCAATTCACATTTCTCTATAAAAACAATGCCGGATTTATTTTCCCTTCCAATGTCTTGCTTCTGATGTCTCACAAGCATGAAACGACTTTATTATAATCAGTGGCGAAGCGTGAAGTGTTCTGGGCCAAGCGATGATTAGCAGTGACTATAGAGAACTGTAAGTTGCCTGCGGAACCATTTGAATGGTAAAGGCAGGTACACCGCACAGCCAGTAGCATGTAAGAGGCGAGGAGAACAAGTTCTCAGTAATACACCTAGGTCTCAGCAACCTAACTGTCGCCTGCTTAAAGTGTATAGTCGGATCTCATACTAATTGCCTTGGAACACGTCCACGCTTCGCCACTGATTATAATTAGAGCCCCGGAAATTTCGCGGATTCAACTGAGGAGAGGTTGGATTTCTAAGTCATGTACATATTGGAAACTATTTCGATCGGGTCATTGTTTAATAAACGTGACCTTGCGGACTCTGAACCAATGGCGGACATGCGTAAAAACGCTCACGGACTCCTGCGCTACATCGTCAAATGTTCAAATGCTCACTCACTGGAGCAGCAGCCAATGAACAAATCTAGCTGACGACAGTGCACACAGGACTGTGGAGTCTAGCCTGCTGGACGTTGAACCCGCGAAATATCCGGGCCACTAATTATAATAATTTACGCAAAAGTACAGTACGCTATCGTAAAACGGAGTCCTACAATTAATCATGGCTTGGATTATGATCTTTTCGCGTAAATAAATTTGCCCCCAGTTTGTTTCAGTACCTTGCGTGCACATCTGCAGTTCTGTCTAATGGTTGATGTCAGCGTGTCTTTGTGAAGTGATGTCTCTCATTAAACTGCATCAATCACAATATGGTTATTGCAACACCACACGCCTGTGATTTGCGGATGGAAACCCAAGACATTGACCATGAAGCAGATCTGCAGACTTGTACACAAGGCACTGAAACAAACTGGGGAAAATTTATTTTCGAGAAACGTTCATTGGCCCAATCATGACAGACTGTATCCTGTAACAACATCTCGTACAAATGCATTAAACAAAACTGAGACACAAAATTGGTATAAGCAATTGAAGTAAATTCACATCATAACACATAGTTTAACACAACTACTACACAAGTTAACATGCTCTACCAGCATGTCGAAACTTGTTCCTTCCAGTCTAGTTTCCAGTTCCTCATTTCATACGAAGACGAGGCACAATGAACGTTAACAATAATGGTTATTATGAGAGAAAACCACTTCTACTGATGTTTGAAATCTACAATACCTTCGCTTTTAGAGTGCGATTTGTTACAACGGTGTACTGAAGTACTTAAAAGTCGTTTTTGGAAGAAAGTGTAGGTAATTTGTTTTCTTTAAGCTTACATTCCGGTGTCTTATTTCATGTTAAATGGAGCTAGTGTCTTAAGAGGTAATTTTCAACGTTCATCTGGAATACCGACTAGCAATCCAACACGATATGCAGTGTTTACATAATATATTCGGTTGAATGTGTGTTGGTCATTCAAAAGTAATTTAAAACTTTCCACATATAATTTGTTTAAAGTTCAAAGGATTATTTTGACACACATGCAAGCTAACTCAGTGAAACTGTTAGGAAACTTTGTTGCATCATGTGAAACATAAGTAGGTCAGTTTTACTCAATTACAGTGTGTAATGTCAGTACCTGTAGGTGTGGTGAGAAATAAACGATGTAGAATACCGGATATTCACGAAGTATGTTACCAACTTTGGAAGATGATTCCTTGTAAAAAAAAATAAGGTACAGTTATGTAACGAAAGTTCTTTGCGTATGCGAATCTTACGGGAGGATTTCGCGATGGAAAATTGTCATTCGAAACCAACATTTACTAAAATGACCAAACGCATGAATGAATAAGTAATGAATTTCCGGGTGCGCTGCAATGTGTGAAAAAATGGTGTCAAATCACATTCACCTTCAGTAGATAATGGGGTTGGTAAATCTTTTCTTGACATATAATTTTTATCGTTATAGTTTTCGCCTAATAAATTATAGAATTTGTAGCAGAAGGCCCAAATAACAATAAAAATTTATCGCAACACACTCAAGTGAACCCTTTTCGAAAAAAATGTGCATTCTTACACTTAGGCAACACGCGATACACAGGATGTTTAAGCAACCTCATTCTTTAATTAATGTGAAAGGTATTCGAAACTCTTTTCCCACAGATATAAAATCTTGTTATTACCAAACCCATCCATAACGTCATTATTTATTCCTCCTTACTTTTGGTTATTTTGACAAATGTTGGTATTAAATCGTGAATTTATCCCTTAAGGTTTACACCAAACAAAAATTTGCATTATGTAACTTAACTTCATTTTAACGAGGAAACATCTCGCAAAATTTGTAACGTACTTTCATGAACATCCTTATACGACTTAAGTTAACATAACCATTCGATGTTTTGAAGACATTGCAACTAAGTAACACACGTAATTTCCTTTCCGATAGTTCACTAAACATTAAAATATAATAACCAAAAATTTTATGAATTTTGTATAAAAACGAGATATATGCGACTGACAAATGGTTTGCGACGTAGCGGAATCAGTTCCGGAAGTACCCTAGAACACGTTTTCTGGAGACGACGTCGCGTTCGGAATGAAAAGTTGGTAGCTACGCCCCTGAACGCAGTGGAGGCATGCCAAGTTTTGGTTGGGATCGCCTCCGTGGATAAAAAAAATTGGAACAGATCTCTGCCACACCCACGCATGCACATGCTCCGGATACAGCCAATCGCAAATGTCAAGATGAATTATTAATCGTTCTCTTGTGGAAGAACGGGTATGAATACAACACCAGGCTTCAGTACTTGCGTGAAATCCTTGTATCTTGTGTTGCGATTATCCTACGTATGGGATGTTAGTAGTCTGTGAAGAATAAGAGACTTCGTTATGACGGGGTTTTCTTTTTGTGTAACAGTTAAGGCGGCCGCCTACCATGTGCATAACCGGCTGCGTCATCTCTTTTGTTAAAATCCTTCGTTTTCGTACAATAAATGAACGGTGTCACGAATTACCAGCAATTTTTCTTAATTTAAACTTTACAATTTACAGTAAGTTTCGTATTATCGGACTAAATTGGAAATAGGTGTTAATTAGTCTTTATTACACAGTGAGAGATAAATATTATCTTAATTTTTAAATTAGATTAATTATTCCACAATTATGCTATAATATTTCGAATGCAATGTTCATCATGAAAGTTTAAATAGTAAACTATGTCCCTACTGAATAATTTTCAAATAAAACTTGCTAGTTTTTGAATCAGGAAGAAATTATGATAAACTCAGCATGATGAGTGACGTGGGCTCTTAAAATGCGTTGCAGTGTGTTAGTAAATACGTTTATTTACGAAAGTATTCCACGTGTGCCCATCGCGTCAATGAAGGAATAGAAAATACGCTTCAAATGATGACGGAAAGGTACTTTCAAAACATTACCGCAATTAGAAAAATCTTCTCGGAGCCCCTCAGAATTACTAAAAACAGCCTTTTGTACCTGTTATATAGGAAAAACTACTCACGCACTGAAAAAAAGCTTAATGGTTACCACAAAATATTTTGTCATCATGAACCTTGCCAAATTTTTTTGTGGTGACCAAAAATAATTTTGCTGCAACCAAATAAAGATTTACAGTGACTACAAAAGAATTTTCTAGCTACTACAAAGAATTTTGGTGAGGTTCCATATTGACAAAATATTTTATAACAAACCGTTTATTCTGTGCGGGATTCGTGTAAAACTACTCTAGAAACATGCAATGGGTTTTGCTTAAAATTTTCTACCAATAACAATATATGTGGTCACCATTGAAAGTGTCAGTCAGTCAAGTGATCTACGATTCCACTGCACACCGTTTCAGCGTCTTACGCTAGAGGTGATACCCCGTTAGATGAGTCTCTCAATATCACCCTTGGCGCCGTGCCTCACTCTCACAAACATACGGCCAGGAAACTATTGATCTTACCTCATGGTTAGAGGTGGTGGTATATCGCAAAAATTGTTTGTGCCAATATAGCTTAAAAAAAAAAACACTGCAGTTTTTTCTGTATGTATGATTGGGTGATATACGTCTGACGCAACGTAGTTGTCTGCAGGTAAATAACAATATTACCGTAACGTGATTCTTATTGGCTCAGTTAAATAGGGTAACAGCTCCATATACAAGCGAAAGTCATTTATAAGCTGAACGTACGTTGAAACCCAGCAAACAGTCTAGTTTTCCCGTGATTAACCATCATCTCTACACTATAATTTTT
Source organism: Medauroidea extradentata (assembly GCA_003012365.1). Lineage (NCBI taxonomy): Eukaryota > Metazoa > Arthropoda > Insecta > Phasmatodea > Phasmatidae > Medauroidea > Medauroidea extradentata. The sequence continues at coordinate 35,628 of PNEQ01104760.1, forward strand.
TTATCTTAGTTAAAAAAATATATAAATATGAGTTCCTAGTTTACTTCTTATACGTTAACTGAGGTAAGATCAGTAGCTCTGTTTCTATTGAAGTACTTTTGGAATTTTCAGTCGTGGCAAGGAAAACTAATAAATCAACATGTAAGATAAGGACTGGCTCTTTAAGTGTTCACTCTGGGCTCCAAACCAACATTATTGCTATTGACGGTAATACTTAAATATCAACGAGTAAAATACCGTAAGCAGGGGTGAATTCGTGGTGTGACTTCGGCACATTAAAATATCTATTTTTTTTTGCACACGTTATATAGCTTGCCCGATTAAAGAAATTTACTTGCAATAAATTACAAGTAGTGAATGTTCACTTTCTATTACATTGATATTTACTTACAGTTGACAAACATGTGAAATATTGAGCAAGCGTGTCCTTAAGTCATCCGACGCGTACGGTAAAACTATTTGTTAACCGCTCATTTTAATTTTACGCAGTGCTCTTTCTCTTCTGATGACTGCAGGGCTAGGAAAAATTCGTGAGTTCAAAGACCTGCATGCTAGAATCTAATATCCTATGCATACTCAAGCCCCGTCTATTTGTTCATTGTTTACTGTCTGAATGAGTAGCAGGTAATGGACAAATGGTAGCGGTTCGGTATATACAGGATAATGGAGTCTAGCGTGTTGGTTGTTGAACTCGCGAAATATTCCTAGCCCAACAGATGAGTGTAGTGAGGTGATTTTGGGCAGCGCTTAACATCTAGGTCTTAAGTGTTGGTGAGGGGTGGCATGATATATGAAGCAGAACCGGCATGAAGGGGCGGGGAGAATTCTGATAAGTTGTTTGATATTGGAATAAGAATGTAAAATCATCCAGGCATACCTACTGTACTTGTTAGAGACATTATTTCAGACAGTCCTCCAGGAGACACAGTCAGGCCCGGTCAGAATCCTGACTGATGAAGCACAACTATTTTCAAAAGTCTCTGGAATTTTAGAAAATCTTAAAGTTGCCGCTGATCGCACTTCGCGCTCGATAGACGTCCTCAGTTTATTTTGTCACGCACTATAAACTATAAATGAAGTATGAGACATCGTCTATCTTTCCTTGCCGTCAGTTTTCCGAAAAAATTTTCATCTAATCTTTTAAACCTTTTTTACTAGCACTTTTTTTTTTTTTTTCATTTTACCAGCCTACAAATCCACAGAGTACCTAATACACACTTGTTGCGAAATATATATAATTTTCTAATGGGTATAATATTATATTATAAATCATTTATTATAAAAATTTAATGCGACTGTGAAATAATCATAACTCACTGTCAATATGATTAAAGCAGGATCGAACCTTTTTACAATTTTTCTAACTTACATCGAAAAATTAGTCATCCCACGCAGAGGTACCGTAGTTTTTCACAATAACAAAAAATATTAATAAGAACTCAGCCGGGAGTTCAGTTGGTGGCTGCTAATAAAAAAAACTAGGAAACAAAAATTTCAAATTCCTTATTTGAGTCTTCTGGGTACGTTTAGTGTTGTTCCTATAAATTTTGTGATGTTCGCTGAAAATATGAACACACTGAGATAATCGAATTTCGGTCGTTTGTTGTGTTCCCGTTCGAGTTTACGTGGTTTATAATCCACGCTTGTTCTGGACCTCTGGATGTGGACGTGCATCTAAGCCATTGAAGTGAAAACCGACGCTATCAATCGTCGGAAGGAACTTGCGATATGTTAGCGCAGAGGGCTGGTCCGCGGAAATCCTTCCAAAGAGCGAGGCCAGCAGTTAATTAGAGCCGCGACTATAGGACTGAGTTAACTCACCACTCTTTGAGGTTGAGTCCCTAAGGAACAACTGCTTCGGAAGGGGTGTGGGGACGGCAGCAAACGTCCGACTGAGGGGTCGGGAGGTCACTGGGGTCGGAGTTTCGGTTCCGAGTCAACGGGAGGAACTTGCCGACAAAGTCAGAGGAATTCCTGGGATACGCTGAAGGGCATTGTTCCTGGGGTGGACGGGATATCTATGATCCCCGCCAGGGAGTGTGAATAAACGTGCGGTATCTATAGCGTGAATGCCCGTGGACGGGACAGTACTATACTTTGGAGCCAACATGAATAACACTGTAGGGCGATACAATAGGCGACTAGCCAGTGTTGGGACAGAAATAGTGTTACAGGTGTCATTGATCGACAATATCGGGGTCTTCTAGATTGCTAATCCGTTATGTTATCTTTGTACCACCTCACTCCGCGGATATATTTTTAATTAATTCTCAGAAAACATAATTTATTTCCTAGTCTATCTTCGGGAATACAGGAATTCAAGCGAACAGTGCTTCTGTCGTCAAAACGACTGCAGAGACACGAACTGTTCAAAAAATACCCGACTATTCAACGTGGCCCATTTACCATTAACTTTTAAATAAATACATTCACATGTTTTTAGTATACTAGTAACGTTTCATCTCATATGCTCTGATGTAGCACTGGTTTTTTAATTTACGACCTCGCACATATAGGCTATTCTGCCCAAATCTACCGTGCAAACGATCTTTAAGACGAGAACTGCAGCACTCAGTACTACTACCGATCGGAAATATTTTTTCATGGGGTATTTATTTAAACTTAAACTAGTAGACATAAACCAGAAGAAAGAATAGGCGCGGATGCTTCTCGCGGGCGGAGCGAAGTCAAGGGTGTAGAAGGGGTTGGTTATCAGATGATGCGCGATAATTAACCCAACGGCCAGGAAAAGGGTTGAATATAGGAGAGCACGTTCGCGTCAGTGACAAAGAGACGCCGGGGCGTCACGGTCGTTGTCGCTTTTGTTCAGCGCGTGACCGCGCCGTGGGACCCATGCGTCTCTCGCGCGGGAAAATAAGGGTTGAAGGCACCGGAAGGATAAAACTTTAAAACGGCAATCACCACGCAGATGCATCGCAGGATTCCTCTCTCTCTCATCTCTGGACGACACGGCACGTTTCTCCTCCTCCCTTTCCTAACTTCCAACCAACATCGCTACACGGGCACTGGAGGGCGTCGTAGTACAAGACAACCTACGCCCTACAATCTCTTATTCCGCTCCATCTCTTTTTATCTCCTGGCCGTTGTTGCCAGACGTTCCTAGTTTAAATGTACTGTTTACAGGCTTTATTCCTTTCCCTCATTTATTTATTCACGGCCAAATCCAGTCGTAGGCTGGTTGACAATTGATACGTGCTTACACATACAAATAATGATTTAACGTTATCATCACGAAAGGCGTATATTGACATTAAGTGTACTGAAATAACAAAAAAAATTAACAACTTTTAAGCGTTTAAAAATACAGGTGAACACATATTTCTATGCTGTAACTCAGCTGGTTCATAAAAATAAATTATTTATATTTTCATCTGAAGGCGTGGGGAAAAGTGGCATTTTAATACCCCGTTACTGCGTAGCAAAATTTTGCTTGCATGGCAAGTGAAATTATATTTGTAAATTTGTTTATTACATCTTTTGATCCCTGTCAGAATATATACACAGCGATTAATATAATTTGATAATTGGTGAAATCCGTTTCACGTGTGTGTCTTCGCCATTGTGTACGCTGTCTGGTAAATCCGGCAACGCTGCTCCCCGAAACATTCGCCGCCCACAGATCTCAATTTCGCCCCAGGGCGCGACAGATGCATCTCGCGACGCCGTCTTGTTCTCCCTTCCCCTGAATCTTCCGCAGTCTCCTTATCCCACCGGCCGAGTAGCTAGGAGACAGGTCGTTTAATTATAGAACAAACGAATTTCACGCCCGAAAATCTCCTCCCCGTATACTTGCCTTCTCCCTCTGACCCCGCAAACCTCTCAAGATGACGATACTCTCTGGCGGTGTGCGAGACTGCCAGGAGGCGAGTTGGCGAGGATTTGTTTCGCTACAGATGCTGCACGTTCCGCTTTGGGAAGAGACCCAGGATGTCCTACGGTAAGCGGGCCAAGGAATAAAATAGTAGTCTGTCTAATAATTCATAGTGTTTTATTTATTTGCCTTAACGACATTCGTTAAGCATGGCCCTTCATTAATATTGTGTATTACAAAATTACGAGTTCATTCTCCATTTTTAACACGCATTTTCTTAAGTGTGATTTCTTATATACTTTTTATAATATTACTGACATTTTAAGTATTATCAGTTCGCAATTAATTTAAATGGAAAATTATTTTCTCAGTCGACAAAACCCACATACCTATACTGACACCACCAAATTTTCAGCTTTCGAAGTCTGTCTATACTATTATATGGAGAAAAATCATACATAGATATATTTAAAAGTATACTGAATCAGTTATGGGATGAAAAATTATTTTCGCTACAGTGAGTTCGGCCTGGGTTTGGTATAGTTCGTTTTACTACGCGTAAGCGTTTTGAAGAGGTTTCCCTCGTATTGTGTTAACGTATTGAATGTAGGCGTACTGGTTCCATCCGCATTGAGTTTACTAGTTGTAATGGAATGTCATCGACACCCACCACTCCATATAAGTTATCTTTCTCGGCGATAATTATTTTAACTTGTGTATCTTGGATTCTCGGTTAATCCGCATCGCTGTATTAATCTCTCGATTTTTCGGTACACACCTATTTAGTTATATTTTGGGTGCAAGAAAGAACTCGTTGGTTGGTTGATACCATGGGCTAGATGTGTCGTTCCTTATGATTGGTAGGGCTATCCGGCCTATTAGGGTGAAAAAGTTCTCTGCTGTTTGTTTAATGTAGTTTTCACAATTTAGGAAAAGTGATGCCCATGTGTATCCTAGTTCAATAAATCCTAAAGTTGGGAATATTTTTAATAGTTGTATTTCTTTTCGCAAGTGTGAAAAATTTATTTTGCCACGAAGTGTGAAAAAATTGTGTACGACACAAATTAATGCATTAATAAATCGTTTCTACGTAAGACATATTCGTCTTTTAACAAAATATTTTGTCAATATGGGCGTCTCCAAAATTTTTTGTAGCCCCAGCAACTTTTTGTAGTGACAAAAAAAAATGGTTATAACAACAAGGCCTAGAAAAAATTTGTCGTTGTTCAAAATAACAAAATACCTTAGGCCACCACATAACCGCTTCAATCTTTTGTTTCAAACAAGTATTTGTAACTTTTTACCCACTAGATAAGTGCAAACATAATTTATTTGATAATATCCTAGTTATTTTCAGCTACCCCTAAACAGTACCTATTTACGAATAATTAAATTATTACAATTATTTAATATCACAATGGCTCCAACAAAATGGGAATTATATATTATAAATTCGTTAAAATTTTGTCTGCTATAAAAACACTGGGAAATATTTATCTTACTGACAGTCCTCTATTAATACGTAACTGTTAAATATCAAATGTAATGCTATACTTATTTTATATCACGTATAAATAGTGCTTGTAATAACTTTAGTTAACTTGACAATTTTGTGAGGAAGAACATGCTAAGAGTGCTATATGTTTAGAGCAATGAAAGTCTAAAATGAAGCTTAAATGTCCACCAAACCGAATGACGATATAGCTGCTGATATTTGGTGGAAAGTAATTCTTCACCAAGTAGTTACATTGCATTAGTGCAGAAGCGTCGGTGATTTGACTCTCCCAATGATAATAAGGTTACCACGACACCACACGTCTGTGATATGCTGGCAGATCCTCGAGACGCTTAGAGATAGAAGAATATAATCACTGACCATGAAGCAAAGCTGCTGGTGCACACGCGAGACATTGATACAAATCGTAGCATAGTTCTTTGTCCTGAAAATCAGTGGCTTTACGCATAAGCAGTGAATTTTTGTCTTTTATTGTGACTGGCATCGTATAATGTTAACAGTAAGTGAGATTTTTAAATGTTTGTTGCAATGTGAGTTTACAATTACAGTTTATTGGTTTGTGGACGTTCGCCATTGCTCATGTTTTGCAGATCAAACCTGTGTTGGATCACAAATAACAAAAAACGAACAAGAAAAAAAATGTAACGCACACAAAAATAGAAAAAAAAAAAAGCAATCCCAGAGGATTTCTGTCAGTTTTTTTATAATTGTTACTATAGACAACAAAGAATTCTGGAGATAGAATTTAGTCGAATATCGTGACAACAACACCCAGACACAGAAGGCAGACACAAATATAGAACCAGATTCCTAATATGTAACAAGATGGAAATAGACAAAAAACAGTGAACAGTGGACAACAAACACAAGGCAATAGACAACACAACACGAGTTAAAACCAACAAAAATTTCAACGTTTCGGGGATTGCAATATATCTCCCTTCTTCAGGCTGAGACACAGCTGGTCAGATCACCAAGATGCGAGTGCTTAAATAGGCATACATGTAAACATTTATTGAAGTTATGCGAAACTTAGAGTAGGCCTACAATTATACGTTGAGGCTATGCTATCGTATTAATACCTTTTTCGCGATTTAATTTTTTTGCCTAAACGAGAGTGGATATCAAAAATTTGTTTGGCAGATTTATTTAAAATTGTGTTCTCCACGTTCACTGGTTTTTTTTTCAAGGCAGTTAATACTATGGATTTGGCTAATTTTGCAAATTAATAAATTATGGATAGTTGAATTTTTAGTCGAAACCATATAATATATTGGTACGTAAAAATAGCAATCACGCAAATGCAATTTTAAACAAAACTGTCGGACAGAATTTTTACATTTTCTCTCGTTTAAGCCTAAAAAAATAAATATCGCGAAAACACTAGAAACGGAGAGCATGGCCTTAAGGCAGGTGCTAGCACAGCCAGCCTTCGTGGCAATTAATATCGCAGACTTGCAAATGGTCCTTGCAGAAGCATGATAGTTGTGATCGCAGCCAGGGTGTGGTTCCGCGCGACCACTTGGCTGCTGTGAGTGTTCAGAACACTGCCAGGAACACTCCATTTGTCAACTAGGTGTCGGCGACTTACGACTGTCCAGCTAGCTCTCGATCTGCGTCGTACAAGCAATGGAACACCTCGGGTGTAATCACTATACTCTATCCTTTTTAAGGTTGCTGCTAAGTCATTCAAGAGAATTACAGTAAAAATTTTGCACAACGTAAACTTAATTTGAAGTACTGAAAAATAAAAGGTAACTGCATTATGGCACTATCACAATGTGAAGAATCAAGATATAATTCAATTCCTTTAATTAATTTCGCTAGCAATTTTTATTTCTGCAGCAACCTTAGAGTGGACAGAGTATATACCTACCTCACCTCACAAACTCATACAATAACAACACATATTAATTACGGAATGGTATATAATCGTTGTATTGAGAAATAAATAGAAAATAACGATGAAATAAATCAAAAGTAACAAAAAAGTATAGCTATGAAAATAATTGTGTGGCTATTGTTCTACTTTTTATTTTTGCTTTCACGTCATCTTTCCGGAAACGATTAAATTTCTTTTAGGAACTGTCTGTGTGCTATAATATGTTTGTGACAACAATTAATACTAGCTCTTTTGTTTTTTGTTTTGTTGTTAGGTTCTTTTACAACATGTCTACATTCTCTCGTAATGGCGTATGTCCAAAAAAAGATTCAATTTATAATACTTACCCATTGCAGGAATCTTTCTAAGTCGTCATATTGTCTCTTCTACTGAAGGATGACCTTTACTATTCAGTCCAACTCCTTAACGAAAAAATATTTGAATTGCAAAACATTTTAAAATAAATCGCCATACTCTATTTTTAATAATTGCCGAATCATGTTTTTTTTTTTAATTTTAGCGGGACTTAACGTATTATCAAATACAAATGATTGCAGACGTAGGCCAAATACGTAACATCTCAGAATACATAACTTTATAACATAAGTGCTGGTACTTTTCCGCGCGCATGTTTACGAACCAATGATTCCGACGTGATTTCTAGGCGAAATTTGGAATTATAGAACAAAGCAGCATTTGAACTAACCGGAGGCAGTATCACTTTCTGCTTACACGTACCAAGACAAATAGTGCGGTCGTTATAAACCTTATTTGGTTGCTAGACTATGATTAAATACTCTGCTATAAAGAGTGCAATCGCATGCGCTTACAAAAACTAAACCATGAAATAACCACGAGAGGTCGTTGGTTTTCTTTAATACATTTTGGTTTGTTAATATTTTAAAGTGTTAGTGGTTTTTTTACTACTTCTCCCACAGCTAAAGAACTTCCATGTTAGTAAAACATGTTCTAGCAAAGATATATAAGAATACAAAAACACACACACGAATTAAATATGTTAAACAGTTAATTTGAATGCTTCACTCATATCAAAGAGTATAAGGCATGTTAAGCAGTAATATATAATATTTTCCTTACAGTTAATTGTTAATTGTATTAGAGTAATTAAAGAATAACATCAGAAATGTGTAAGAGCCCTAGAAATGTGCAGTCCGTCATTATCGTTAAACCTAATACCCGCTTTCACTTGCACGTGGATAAAATTCATATACAGGGTGTTCAGAAATAAAAGCCTTATTAGCACACAACGTGAATCTTGGGCTAAATTGGAGACGAAAACGTAGCGGCAAAATGTTGTAAGATGACATTTTACGTGCACAATGTGGTAACACAGCTCGAAGACAGTCCCCTCTTGCGCTGCACTAGCAGGTATTAGTTCATGCATACTACTTCAAGTAAACATAGAATAAGGCTAAGGGTTTTAACCTGTACTCGTATTGTGCAGGTCAGAACAGTAGCAGTAAGATACGTAAGATATCTGTGGAGCGTAACTATAGTGCTATGCTGCCACACTGTGTGTAAAAATCGTCGTCGTGCAACATTTTGCTACAAATATTTTCGTCTTTCGTCTCCAGTTTAGCTCAGGATTAGCGTGGTTTGCTTATTATGCATTTATTTCTGGACACCCTTACTGCTATCAAATTTTTTAGGCTTGTGTAGATAAACTATTTATGCTGCGTGGGCGAAGGCTGCATCACACTGGATAGATCAGAGGAGAAACAAGGAAGTAAAATGGAAGTGCGTGTACCCAGAGGAATCACATACATCCATTATCAGTATTAGTCTAACTATTCTTGCCGCTATCGAAGTCTGAATAATGCATTTCTTCTAGGACCAGCGAGAAACATAACAAGCCAATCTTTGGCCGCATCTGATATGTTTTATGTAATATTTTGAAATTAACATTAGTGGTCTGTTAGATGTTACTCTCAATGCACGAGTATGTGCCACCTGCAAATGAGTAACGAATCACCAGTCGTGATTGCGTGAGTAAGTTATATGCATACCAACCTTGCAGCCACGTAGTAAACTGGGGAATCAATGTTAAAATTAATAAATGACTAACGGAAAAATTTAAGTGTAATTCTCTCAAAGAAAAATGTCTTGCACTTAAAATGTCATGAAAATATTGTAATAGAACTAATGAAATAATATCGCACATAATGATTTTGTAAATTTCATAGATTATATTTTCAGAACTATGCATTAAGTCAATTGATATATTTTAGCTCTGTTTTTAGTTTGTTTAGTATCTAAATGGAATCATTTTGTAGGAAACAAATTTGCGAATTCATGAACTGGAATTCCAATATAATATAAACTATATGCAGAGCCCACGATTTTTGGTGAAAAGAATTCTGCAACAATTTGTTTCAATGCCTTATGTGCACATATGCAGCTCTGCTTGGTGGTCGGTGATTGGCTGTTTTAAATTCTCAGCGTCTCGGGGTTCTACCCGCAAATCACAGACGTGTGGTGTCGCAGTAACATTGTTCCTGTTGGCACAGTCGAACGAGCCACGCCTGTGCAATTATATATTCTGTCAATAATCAAGAAGCAGACCTGCAGATGTGCACGTAAGACATTGAAACAAACTGTTGCAGAATTCTTTTCACCAAAAATCGCGGGCTCTAACTATATGATGTATGTATACTAGTTATTCGAGCTTGGTGGTAAATAAAATTTTGCACTGATATTATTTTCTTCACACAACCACCTTACTATTGTTTTGACATGTATGTGAAATTCTATGAACATTTAACAACTTATATTCGTTGATCATAATCTTTAGCCTATTCTTATTGTATATAACGGCAGCATGTCTTTTCTCGCTTAATACCTTTGTAATTAAATGGTTTGTTTAATGAAGAAAATATTTTAATCCGTATACCAACATGGTATAAGCAATGTTAATTTTTATAACAATACGAATTCAGTCACAAGTTTCTTACTACGACTGGGTAGAAATGAATTAATAAGGTCATATCATTATCAGCAGCTAAAGATGAAACGCTGTTTTAATTAATTTTTTTAAATTTAAACGCTGTTCAATAACACGACACAAATTACAGGCAAGTAAAGATATTCTGTTGTCATTAAGATGACACACGAAAAATATAAAGTTTAGAAATTCGGAAGCGGTAAGGGCGACACAGTACACACATCACGCCCCCCCTCCCCCACAACCAAATGCGCAAGTCACTGAACTGAACTGGCGTGCAGTCTTCCGCAACTCCCCTCTACGAGACATCCAGAGGTGACCCTATCATTTTATGACGTAATGTTCAAGACAACGGTGTACTGTGCACGTCTATACCTTTTAAAACATTCTGCGCTATGACTTTGTTACCTAAAAAGGGCCCAAAAAAGCCTGTTTTCGGTATTGTAAAAAGTAAATTTAGAGACACACAGATTACATAAAATGGATATAAACGTAAGCAACTTTCTTAGAATTTATTTCGTTAGCAGAAAAAACTTAAGCGTGCTGATCAGTTTTCGAATAATCTTGTAACGGTCGAAGCACTGTACAATGTTCGGCGGCTTAAGCACGCAGCTACCTTAAATAAAGACCATGGCCGATTCCTATCTCATTAGTGTGTTTTCGTCTTTAATGGCCTCGCTGACGACAAGACGAGAATCTGCTTGACTTGATGAGATCAGTAGTGAGCCATACTAAGGGAAAAGGAAAATCCCCGAATTCGATGTCCTATGTCCTAACCCCGAACATTTGTCAACTAGCTTCTACTTGATTGAACAGCAGACAATTAACGAATAGAAGGATCTTCAGTAAGCATAATTCAGTGGGATCTAATATGCAGGTCATTTTATTCTGGAATTTTTACTTTCCCTACCCATACTTAAATTTCTTGTGAGGGAACAAAGAACCGATGATGATATAAATATTTCTCGTAATTCAAGAGCCGGATGGTCTGTACTGTGTAAAATTTAAGATATGATTGGTATGGAAAATATTAACAAATTTTATTTCTATGCACATGTTTTTATTAAACTAAAAATTCACTAATTGTTTTATGAGATAATCAAAGATTGTGAACTCGTTATAGCCAGAAGGAAAGAAAAGTGTACACTGTAAAAAAATCTTCCTAAAATATTTAGGAAGCAATTAACCTAAACGCATAATGGGACAGTTCCATACTTCCGCCTTGTAAATATGCAAACTTTTACACTTGTTACAATACAAGACTGGTAACTTCACGAAGGTATCTCTTGATCGCAGTGAGATACGCATCACCTCAATGACTGACTTCGTGCTTGTAAAGAACAGATACGGGTTTCGGGCATGTGGCGCTTGTACATAAGGCCACATTGTCGTCACGCCATATTGACTTCGGCGGTCAAATACACCAGCGGCGCGATACTGGAAACAACGAGTCCCACGTCTCCGGTGAGGTCATTTCAGAAGGGAAATACCTTGATTATCTCAATTTCACTTACAAATATTTAAATTTATTTTTGTGTGAAATATAATTTGAATGTTCACATTGTAAGTGCTGTTACGTGTCACGTATACCTTCTAATGAAGGAAAGAGAAAGAGAGAGTGAGTGTGTGTGTGGCAATTTCGAAATAATAAGTTGTGTATTTTAAATAAATGTTAACTTTTGATTTCTGCAGGGACGATAAATAAATTATTTATCTAGGCCTCACTGAGGACTAGGAAAAAATATTACTGTTCCATTCTGTAACATTTATATGAAGTAGCGTCAGAAAAAGTAATAATCAAGACAAGGAAAAACCTGCGACACAAGCAAAGCGAAAGAACTTTGAGAATGAGTATATCCACGATTTTGCGGTGAAAAGATTTTTGTACCATTTAGTATCAATTCCTTATGTGGACGGACATATGCATCTCTTCTTGATGGCCAGTGGTTGAATGTTTTGACTCTCACTTGTCAAGTGGCTTTACTGGCAAACCACAGACGTATGTTGTCATGATAACCTGTTTCATATTAATAAATTCAAATTGACAAACGTGTCTGAGCAAGGACACGCTGCCGTTGTGCACGGACTAGAAAAAAAAATAGTGCAAAATTTTCGCGAAAATATTGGGCTTCTAACGGTGAATCAGGTAAAATTTTGTTAAAATTCTTAGCACATTCAGAACTTTGCATTTAAAATAAACAGAACATAGGTGTAAATATTCTTATAAACGTTTCCAGCAGTTATAGGATTCCACAGAAAAACATTGTTAAATATCATGGGATCGTTACGCAATGAGGAACGGAATCATATATTCACAGCTCACGGTACAATGACTTATTCGTACGCCTTACCGACTGCACAGCAGTTATTGACCAGCGAGTAGAGGCGACGAAGCACTACCAGTTACAGTTATTAGTTGCCATTAACGCATATTTGCTTTATTGCCTCCAAACACGCTTTAACAGCTGCAGGAAGTTTGCAGTCTTTAACACTTCCACGGAGTTATTTCTGACGACGTGCATGTGTTAGGTTTTTAGGACGGTGAGGATGTTGTCCCAGTGCAGTGTGGGACGCGCAAAAAAATAATGCCAGAGAAAACTTTCATAACATCCGGCAAACTCACGTGGTGCCAGACAACGTCTCTGTTATGAGTTGATACCAGCGAATTTCGCGTTATTTCTGACAACAAACTGGAATCCAAGCCACTTTCGGCTCGTATGACTATTGATGTTGGCCGATGGTTTGTGTGGCACAACTTGAAGGAGTTTCCAGCCAACGGTATGATATTGTTAGAGATGATGGTTAGAGGTGATGGTACATCGCGAAAGTTTTTTGTGCAAACATACCCTTGAAAACGCTGTAGTTTCTTGTGACATGTGTGATTGGGTGATATACTTCTGACACAACGTAGCTGTCTGCAGACCAATAATATGCATCAAATATTACAATAACCCGATTGTTATTGGCTGTCAAATAGGGTGACGGCTGACAGCTGAAAGTACGTTGAAACCCAGCAAACGGTCAAGTTTTCTCGTGATAAACCATCATCTCTAATGATGGTTTATCACGGGAAATCTTGACTGTCTCCTGGGTTCCAACACACGCCCAACTCACCAGAAGATTACTGGATTTAGTTTGTACTTGAAGCCGTTACCCTTTGACAGAGCCAATAAGAATCCCAATATTCTAATATTTCACGCCTGTTATTGGTCTGCAGACAACTACGTTGTGTCAAACGTATATCACCTAATCTTACGAGTTGCAAGAAGCTACAGCGTTTTCAAAGGTATGTTGGCACAAAACGCTTTAGCGATATGCCATCATTCGGGATAGGAAATTTTCGCAAATTCAATGACCTGCATGTTAGCATGCACTGTTCCACGTACATATGCAATATGCAATGCGTGACACGCGTGAACAGTTTTTGGACAAAGCACACGCATTATGTGTAGAGACATGAACTTTTCGCGAAAAGAATTTTGCCTCACTTTGTTCCAGTACCTTATGTGCACGTCTGCAGTTCTGCTTCATAGATATTGGCAGCGTGCCTTTGAACTGTGACATTTCTCATTTGACTGTACCAATCACAATAAGGTTAGTGTAACACAACACGTCTGTGATTTGCGTGTAAAACCCCACGACACACGAATGTCAAAACATCCAATCTCTGACCGAGAAGCAAGTCTGCAGACGTGCTAACAAGTCACTGACACAAAGTGAGGCAAATTTCTTTTCGCGAAAAGTTCATGACTCTAATTATGTGTTGAAACTGTACAGTAGAAACTAGGTTACAAATGTGATAAAATAAAAATACTGGAGACGTAAATAATGATGCACAACGTAACCCAGAACGCCAGTAGAATTGTCAATGTTCATGTATCACACGGCCCAGACTGTCACTGCAGGTGCGTACAAGCTCTTGTGAACGACTGTACAGGACGGGCAGCGTCCAAGAAGAGACCCCCCTCGGGCCACCCAAGCAGCAAGTTACCCAGAACAGGAACGTTGCGGGAAAAGGATGAAAGGGGTGTGCCTGATGCAACAGGAAGGGGAGGGGTATGTCCGCAGTATATTACTGCGCATCCTCCCTCACAGTGGCAGAGGCGGCGGTGACGTCACAACGTCTAGCAAGTCTGGGCAAGGCTAGGGTTCAAGGAGTGACTGAGAGGATTGTAGGGAGGGGTGGTGACGTAATTGAAGAGGGGGAGCGCGCGGAAGCAGCTAATTTGTGTAATACCCCGGACCTCCCCCGGCTCCTTATTCCGCCGTGTTAAGCTTATTAGACAGTGTCCCAGAGCCTTCATAACAGGTGCCGCCCCGGGCGACACAGAGGATTGACAACCCTGAGTGCTGGGCGCGCGGCGGGAATACATTATCATCATGTCTCTGGTAGATACGACCTTCCGTATTCTGCAGCCTCCCTTGAGAGTCAACCCTCAAACCTTCGAGGCATACGACTTTTCGCTTGATTCCTGTTGGAAACATCCGCGTCGTGTGTCTATGTGTATGTTTCCTTATCTAATTAATTCCTTAAGAATAGAGACATGAAATATTCGCGTTTTCTTTCAGACACAAGCTTGAACTCCAGCAACTTTAAGTTCGTGCTACTTTAACAATTGGCCGCTGACTTATTTGACACCACCTTGAGGTATATGGGCTAATAATAAAAATATAACTAAATGCAGGCCCATTTCACTGTATCAGCGAGCAACTAATGAACAGCTGTTGTCTTCTTGAGTGTGTGTGTGTGTATATATATATATATATATATATATATATATATATATATATATATATATATATATATATATATATATTCTTGGAAGCTAGCCTACAGGTCAGTGAACTCGCGAATTTTTCCGTCTCTACTTAAGGTTCTTATGTAGGTAGGCTGCGTTGGTGTATGTGAGGCACAAAACCGGTGGAGCTTTACGAGTGACGTTAGTCGGCGTATGTAATGCATTATCGCCTCTACATGCAAACCCCGCAACTGGCGCGCAGAGCTTTACTATTATTCATTTTTATGGGACTTTAAGCGGTGTCCTTAATATTTTATTTACGATACTTAGAGTTCAAATTCTACCGCTTATTTCTATTACTGTGTTTTTCGAATCCGGTTGAAATTTTTCCTAGATACAACAGTTTAAAAAAGCTGCTTTTGGCTATTTTGAGTGTCTTGAAAATCTTGTTTCCAATAAGTGATGCTAATTTTTAAACTGATAGAAGCATTGTTGGAAATGTGTTTTCTTTTCGTAGATGTGCAAACGTAATGTGCGTTGGTATGTTTCTTCCAAATAAGATTACTTGTAACTGGCTGCAATGTGTTTCAAGCGCAGTTAGATAGGAACCTTAAGAATACGCAAAAGTGAGACAACATATTTGTAGCTAGCGACCGGAAATCTTCGTGGGTTCATTGGCCTGTAGACTAAGGGCCGTATCTATAAACGGCTTTCAAATGACAACTAACTGCTATCCCCATAGAGAAAGCATTGGTCAGTATTTGGTTGTCATTCGAAAGCCGTTTATAGATACGTCCCTAAGGGCCGTATCTATAAACGGCTTTCAAATGACAACCAACTGCTATCCCCATAGAGAAAGCATTGGTGAGCAGTTGGTTGTCATTGGAAAGCTGTTTATAGATACGGCCCTAAGTCTCCAAGAATATATGTTTACTGAAGCAGACGATATCTACTTACTAGCTACTCGCCGATACAGCTATAGTAACGTCCATTAACTTTTCGCGAAAATAATTTAGCCCCAGTTTATTACAGTGCCTTACGTGCACATGAACTTCATAGTCACTGATTGGATATTATAACTCTCACATGTCTGGAGGTTCTACTGGCAAACCACAGACGTGTTGTGCTGCAGTAACCTTATTGTGATTGGCACAGTTAAATGACGTACGTCACTTTACAAAGACACGCTGCCAACAACCATGAAGCACAGCTGCAGATGTGCACGTAAGGCACTGAAACAAACTGGGGCTAACTTATTTTCGCGAGAAGTTTATGGCCCTAGCGATAGTACATGCGTGTATAATTAGTTCTTGATGAAATAAGCACTTTTGAAACCCTTCCTACTTTTTTCTTCATATGCAGGATGTTTCAGGAGGAATAGTGAATATTTTAGGAGGTGATAGTATAAACGAATTTCAATTAAAAGTCCATATGACATGTGTCCAAATTTTAATTGGGTACAAGACACAAGAGCTGAGTTGATCGTTCGGATTATGAATAGTGCAGCCCTCATAAATGAACGCCAAGCCAACCTCACGAGAGCTACACGTTGTGTTATCAAGAGAAGTCGAAAGTACATTGAACTTTGTAGTGGAATTTTTGAAAATCGACTTTGAACGTCCCATTTTCCGTTTGTTTGGGTTAGATACATACTAACAGCTGTATCGCTGTAATGAATAAAATTTGGACTCATGTTATATGGACTTTTTATTGCAATTTGTCTATGCTATCACCTCCTAAAAAATTTACTATTCCTTCTGAAACATCATTTATAGTTTCCCACTCCTTTTAAAATAATCAATGCTGCCTAAATAACAATCAAAGTACATAAATTGTACTTTACTTTAAAGTTAACTTTTGACGTCACAATAAATATTATTTTTAAATTATTATTTTAGCCAAGATTGTCTTCAAAGTGCCCAGTTTATCGCGAACAACATATACCTGCATTTAGCTGCTTCTTTACTATTGGTTTAGCGACCTCAAAGAGGTGTCAAGAAGTATAGGGCTAATTGCGAAAGCTTCACGAACTTACACTTCTTTGAATACTAACTTACCCTCCTCCGTCTTTCGCTTAGCATACATTTATTTTTCGAGGCCATACTTTTCAGTGTAATGCTAACATTATGGTTTCGTTTAAGCCAAATATTTACACGGTTGTAATTAGTTTACTAGTCGTACTCAATTCTGTAGAGCCATTAATTATAAGATGATCTCATAGCATGAACATATGTGTACAAAATTTTCTTCTCTTTTTTTTTGTTTGTGTTAGCGTTTGCTTAGTATCATAAAATAATGTGTATATTGTCTCCATGTAAATTGAATGCATGGCATTAGTGTTTGCTATGGCCAGTGTTTTTATTATAAAATATTATATTTTATGCGTGGACACTGCTTATAGTAGAAATAGTCTATTTCCTAGCAATTTAGGTGAGTTGAGAGGGTTTTACGACCCTTTAACAGCGAAGTCTTAAGAGCCGATGAGGGTGACCGAACCAGGATTCGAACCCAGGACCTCTCACACCGTAGACCGGCGTCTAATTAACTATGCTATGCCTACCTAGCAATTTCAAACTTGATTTAACGAATGAAATAGGTTCATGCACAAATAAAAAGGTAAAAAATAGCCATCCTTACAATCACAGATAACGTTCTGATGATAACGTTTATTTATAGACATTAGTTTATTATTATGTGTATCTCTAATAAAACTAAGGAAACTTACTAATAAAAATGCTTTCTACAAAATATTTTTTGTTGGTTAAATTTCGTTTTAACTTCAGTTGAGCAAAATAATTTATAATTTTGCTAAATAAACAAAACTGATTTAAATTAAGCACGTTTTACCTATACTTTGGTTCAGTCAACAACGTTTTTGCTGCATTAAGTAGATTGGGGTCGCGTGTACAAATATTAGGGCTAGTGCAGGTTTTTATAACACAAGGGGTAAACGCAAAACACTGATCAGGTTAATAGTACTGTGCAGAAAAAAAATCAAAATAATTTAATCAAATTAAATACTCGGATGGATATTAATATTTATAGCAGCGGTCGTTTTTATTTGTGCTGAACGGATATAGAAACAATTGCGTTTTTAATTCCACTATATTGAGTGTTTATATGGGATATACTTTTCCACCATTGAAAATCAATGGAAACTTTTGCGACTGTAAATTTTGTGAGTATAAGTACTACGTGTGTCATTTTACTTTCAACGAAAATAAAATTACGGTTTTATTTTCCGTCTCAAAGTTCTGATTAAAATTAGTATTAAACAATCAAGTATTTTTAACTCTTATTAATCGACAAGGTTGCGTGACTTGAGACTTCGTCGAAATAATGCCACTTAAAAATTGTTACATCAATAGAATAACTGTTCTTGAGACATTTCCTTACATAAGTTATAATTCCCGAAAAGCAGTAAACGTAACTGCTGTTAATTTTTCACAAGATAAATATTTTTGACACAGACGAACACGTAAAATTATGAATTCGGTTACACCATAGGCGTAAAGTTGAATCATTTAAATGATATGTGAGACAGGTATATTAAGTGAGAAATTTTAAGAGGAATTATTGAATTACAGTTGTTTTTACTATTGTTAATATAATATGACGTAAAATAACGTACGCGATTGTTTTAATAAAATGTGTGTGAAACTGTTGACTCTATGATACATTTGTCTCTAGGTGGTTGATTAGGGTTCCTCCGAAGCATTATAGAGATTTCAGATATTTCATTGAAATAATTAACTTTGTTGCTTCCATGCAGAGGCATTAAGTAAAGTTTTACGAGTAAAACGAGCCTACTATCACGTCTTCAAACTGTACAATTAACTGCTGTTTGACCACGATTCAGACTCACATCAATTCACGATTGCAAACACCTCAGTGAAGACGGTGTCACAGAATACAGAAGCAGGACGTTGAAACTGTGTATCGTACCAACCGTGGGATAGATGTGGCAAATCACACGTGCTGAATTTGCAGTCGCTCAGAACAAAGGTCGCGGGCACGAGGCAGATAACATTAACTGCATAACCAAGCACGTTCAATATTCACCGGCTAAGCCATTTAAAGCATCGACTGTTCCACAGCTTTAGTAAACAGCGTACACTTGAGTGTACAGTACCAAAACATCTACCACGTCTGCTTCTCTTTGCATTGTCTATATTTATTTCGGTATCTGACTTTCTACGTCTGTTTCTATGTCTCATGGTTTTATCATATCTTGCCTATGAATGCTTTTTGGTTATTTTGTTTGTTTTTCATTACTTAGATATTAAATGTAAGTATGATAATACCATAATGTTGTTATGAGATTTTGACACATAGTAAAAAGAAAATACTGAAGGGCGCTGGCAACTCAAAAGCCTTAGCTCGATCAATGATACGGATTAACAATGTAAACTGTTTTTGGTGGCAGTAAGTCATATTTCAAGAAATCTCTTTCAGACAATTTTACATTGGCAAGAGAAAGTTACTACTCTAAGAATAAAAAAAGTGGTAAAACTTATGTAAGTATGTTTTAACGGAACTTTTCTTTGGACATGGAACTTCTTAATTGCTTATAATTTTCAGGGTATTAAAAACTGCCTTAAAGATCTGCAGCAAAAGGATCGCATCAGGATGAACAAAGAGTCAATGGTGACACGTATGTAGGCTCGACAGGTAGTGAGCCACACCTAACATAGTTTAAGTTGTAAATCTCTAATCTTGCACTATCCAGGACTATGAAGACAGACAGTGTCCTTAATTACAGAATGTGTTTTAACGTAATTACACTCAAACGGGTCGATAGACTAACAAGATAATTAAGAGAAATACTTTAAACGAGGCCAGACATCCTTTTATTATTTCTGAATGTCTTTCTATCACTACAACGTCCACGTCGTAACTCTTCCTAGTCACTTTTGTTTCCATTATAAGTTGCATAGTCTCGTACAAGGTGATTATATTATAATAGTGTCATAACACACGAGACTATGCAACGTGTTACTAACAATTACTGTGGGTCCGCGGTGGCCGAATGGTCAGACCATACGACTCCCACCAAAGCGATTGTCGGCGGGTTTTCTCGGGTATTTTCCGTTTCCCTCACTCCTTCATTTCGGCACCGATTCATACTCACCTGTCACTAAGGCTAAAAACAACCATTTTAAGTTCTGACCTAAATCTCTCACTCACTTACTAATAATCACTTACAAAATTATGTAGCGATTCCTCACAAAAATTATCATGTATACTATATTGCATATTGATGGCCTTATGAATAATGGAAATGTCCCACAGTGCGCAGATAATTGTAGTAATATTTCTAGTGTACCTATTTAAAAACCTGCTTTTGTCTACGGAAAGCAGACACTTCAAACGGTGTCCCTATGGTTCTAAAAATGCCGTCCGCTAATTAAAACACAATTTACAAGTTCCTTAAAAGTGCTGAAAATGACTTTTTCACGTTACTGTAGCTGAGAAAATCTGAACTGTAATCGTAAAACAATATCGTAGAAACTTGTATTGGACTTTATCACATGCTTGAAGTCCCACTGAAATAAAGTTCTGTGAAAACATTGCCCGCTAGTTTAGTACTTCGCGCTTAGAGGCGATGAGGTGTTTGACGAACATGTTATTTTTGACTTATCGCCTTCCCCGTTTCCGTGCTTCGAACGTATAAAATGCTAGCGTCGACTAACTCTAAACGAGTAGTGGTGAACATGAAATGAGTACACACACGTGTAACGTATTTAAATTCTGTTCCTGAGCAGACATTGATCATTTACGATGAGCAGTTTTTGACTAATCTGGTAACGGCCGAAACTCTGCACACCGCTCGGTGGCCACGGCAGGCGGCCACTTTAACATGCAGACGTAAGATCTGCACATGCTGGTGTTGGCGTGATAGTGTATCGGTGTAGCATGCAATGATAATTCACAAGCTAATATGCAATTTGGAGAGCTCAATAAATGCATGGGCCGCGCACACTGCAACTTCCTTGTATAATTTTGGTTCTCAATTATATTCTCGTACCGACCCCTCTGCTACATGGGAGCGAGTTACGATTCGAAAGGTGGCAGTACTGCCTTCTGGCAGATGCAGCGATAAAGGACTGCAGAGGAAGGCCGTTCCATTTACAAAGTATTTCTGTGATAGCGTAAAAATAAACTAAAGTGCGTAATTAGCGTCATTACTTGGAAACAGAGCAGAAATGAAGACCTTGTTTTTGTGGTACTCTGAACCACTGTAAATAACTTTCTTAGCTTTCAGCCACTATACAGTTTAAACACAATACGTTATTTCAATGGCTTTCAGTCATTACACAATGTCCTCTACCTGCGTGACTGTGTTACATGAGAGTTGTCGATGTTTCGCTTAACAATTATCACTTAGCACAAGCGTTTTTGTCACGAATCTGTCATTAAGTAGCGGACGTAAAAATATAGTATATAACACCTTACAGTTTAGTTTGATGTGAAAAAATAAAAGCAAAATCAGTAGGAATTTATTGGTTTGTGGACATACGCCATTGCTCTTGTTTTGTTGACCAAACATGTATTGAAAAACAAAGGGACAAAATACAAATTGCTCATGTTTTGTTGACCAAACATGTATTGGAAAA